>JAMKCH010028803.1:0-39553 GCA_023653785.1 Ophioderma brevispina | reverse complement strand
GGTATATGATGCATACAAATGTAAAAAAATACTGCAAGTAAACTTGCTCATCCCCCTGGCAAGATGGCAGTCTGGAACTGACCTCAGGATGACCTTTGACCCTTTGTCCATGACCTTGACATCCACATATGAAAACCGCCTATTGCACCTTAACCGCCAATCTGGTTTAATCGACTTTCAAAGGAGATCAAAAACGAAAACTAAAACCCTAATACCAAACTGGAACACATCACACATACAACTGTACATGTATACACATACGGACATTTCGCACCCCTCGCACTATCCCCTCTGTTTTTCAAGCCAGGTGATAAAAGGGTCCTTATTTCCAGCTTTCTCATATCATTAGGTGCTTAAAAAGATCAAGGCAGAAAGATCCTTATGACATATAAGCTAAGACAACTTAGAAACTGTGTAGGACATTTCACTGCCCGTGTCGATTGAGGGCTCTCATTTAAATGAACGTTGCGTGACGTCAGAATATTTGAGAAACAGCCAGGTTGTTGAACATGGAAATTTGTATTTACATGTGTAGAACTACATAAATTTCCCAACATTCAATCGTAAGGATAGGTGTATCAAATAAACCCTTCTATCATTGAGGCTACTGCTACTTTCCGCGTTAAAATCGGAATTATGAGTGAAGTTTCAGAGGATTAACTGCTCGTTCCTTATCCAGTTTTTCTCACGGCTGCCTCTTATTGTGGGGGCCTTTGATCGCTACAGTTTGACAAGTAAGATTTCGAACTTAAGTTTCCTTCTAATCATCTTTCAAACATTTTATCATAAGCCGACATTTTTATGCAAACCCTGAAGGTTAACTCTCTATACTCGTACCATATTTGACTTGCATCGGTTGTAATAAACTTGTGGCGTTTTCCATTATGCATAGATTTAACCCTTCGAAATGTTGACTGTTACTGCATGCCGCCCTGGTTGAAGAAGCCCCGATCGGGAGATGTCTTGCACATGGCACACTATATAGTGCTCATTAATTATATTTGATATTCTTTGTAGCCTGAGTCCCCGGCCCTCATTCATAACTAACAAACATTGCGGATAAGTGCATACGTTATCAAGGGCTGAAGGATTTAGCGGATCAGTGAACGAAATGTCACATAGCTTCAACGGTGAAGTTTTCATAGTGTAAGCATGAGTGGATGTTGTCAACAATGAATTCTCAATATTAATTTGCAAAGAATGTGTATTTTTAAACATAATGCTACAAGTACATTGATTTAGAGAATAAAAGATAGGATTTGTTGTTTTGCCTATCTAATATCGTGTCATATTGGATGGGCAGTCCAATATTTTTATCGTAGTGGATCCTATCTTTTATTCTCATTCTTATTTAGTTTTGGTTGTTTTAATCACCGAAAATAGTTTTATTTCAATAATATTAGTTTAAAAAACAAAAATATTCCCCCGCTGTAAAAAATGAACCAACCCGTACTACCTGCGTATAACCTTATACACGCGCGCGTAAACACTTGCGCGGCGACGCACTATCTAATATCGTCTCATATAAGATAGGCAACAACCAATGATATTACGTGTTTGCTTACTAAACCCCGCCCACTGAATAAGAATTGCAAATCATCAGCAAGGTCAGAGAATTTCTCAGCCCTTGATAAAATCAAGGTCAATTGATGTACATTGTACATACATGTACTGTCACAACTGCACACACAGGGTTTTGGAACATGTTGTTTTGGCATGTTTTGTCTGTCCCTCAGCTCATACTTGGACTACATATTTACCCCTTCCCTATTTCAATTCTCTTTCCAGTGAAGATACTTTCAAATTAACCCTAAAACGTCAGGGATTGGGCCCCCCCCCCAACAACAACACGTCCGACCAGCAAAAAAAGGATGAAAGTATCTCCTGAAGTCCAACAGGCAATTAGGCAGCGTATTGTGCTTTGGGTTGCCGGTGGGCCGTTTTCCTTCCGGAAAAGAGCGTTGAAGTCGGAGTCCCACTCCTTCCAGCAATAGGCAGAAATGGGTCTCCTGAGGGGAAGACGTCCCACCAGCATCTCGCAGTTGGTTTTCGGCCATCTCCTGAGGGGAAAGCATCACAGTGGGTTGGTTTTCGGCCATCTCCTGAGGGGACAGCATCCAGTGGGCAATGCAAAGCAACAGCGTTTTTGATCAACTTACTTCCGGGTTCGGAAAAATGAACCTTGGACACATGCCAAATTATAGGAAGGGTCCAAAGTTTACACTTGACTTGGGGAGAAACCCGGAAGGGGGACATTCACCGCAATAGGCAACAGACCTTTACGGTGATCTTCTGAGGGAAAGCGGCCTAAATCGTAATGGGTGTCCTGAGGGGAGCGCGCACCACAGCACACTCGCGCAGTGAGAAACGACCGTGAATAAAGACCCAAAAAAAGTAACACAGCAAGTCTAAATACCCTCATAAGTTACAAACCATTGGTCTATGCACGAAAATATTAATGATATCAATAGTCTGTTTTTTGCAAATGTTGACACCTTTCTTGCTCATTGGATCAATTACATAAACGCCAAACCACAATGTCCATTTTACGAAAAAGGTGGGACATTTTCAAAGTTGACCTAAAGATATTATTAGGTTTCAAATGCACAACACACACTTCACAGGAAGAATGTGGTCTTTCCCTTGAATGGCCAATCAATATGGATATACCTTTTATTGCAACTTTTAAAAAGGGAGAGTATTTTTCTATGGGTATTGTGTTGGCAATATTGATACGGAAGAAGGAAAACGAATTATTGATATAATGTTATGTTTTCGTGCAAAGACAATGGTTTGTATTTAAACCTATGGCGGTATTTAGACATGCTGCGTTACATTTTTTGGGGGGTCTTTAGTTCCAATGAAGTCGACCATCAGAATTAGGAAACGAACTGAAGTAAATTGCGATTGTTGCAATTCGGACGTTTTAGGGTTAAAACAATTGACCGGGGACATGACCAGCAACAGTGAATTCAAACGGCATCAAGACACGGTAGGAGGGCGACAAATATGCAACATTGGCGGTACAGAAAAAAGGACTTGACTAAAGGCATTGGTTACAAATCCCTTTAAAATTAAGTGATCGTTACTGGGAAAGGACACCGTTTTGACAGCGGAGTTCCAATATTAAACACTGAAGAATTGTGTGAAGTAATAACTTTTTATGTATGGTTCGCATTTCATAAGTTGGTCCTAAAAACATTCACATCGGGTAGAAAATAAAATATTGTGTCTTTTTTCATCAACAGAGTATTACATTTAATCATTACATTCTAGACCATAAAAGTACATTTTGGAAAAGCTATATACAATGTTGCCAAACAGCTAAGTACAACCCTAACTTGTTATACAGGGGGGTTCAGAAATATACAGGGTGAAACAACCGAAAAAATTAGCATTTTTTTGTCATGGTGTGAACTGTGTGGTTTTCCTTTTCTGAATGATATGTAGATTCAAACTAAAAATATGGATTCAGACAGGTATAATGTAGGCAATTCAAAACAAGCCAAGGAAGAAAGAGTTAAATACCTTGTGTTAAATATACAGGGTGGTCAAACTTATGCTTAGTTAAGTGTAAAATACATCATTATACATGTATTCAAGATTTTCTACTACTTTCAGAGGAAATCTTTTCCTGGTCATTGTAAGGAAGCAAGTTGCTTTCGAAACATATATAACCCATTTATTGTGTGTAATTTGATTATACAGGGTGATCAGAAATTAAAACTTGACCCTGTAAGAGCAAAACTTCTGGTGCTCAAGGTGTCTTAATGCTATGGAAGTTGAAAACCATAAAATATTAGAAAACAGTGTAGCAGATAGTGTATTATAGTGTAAACTTTGTAAGCCTCTTCTACAAACCCAGCATTCCTTGATAAAATCATATATAGGGTGATTAAAAATGGAAGGCAATCCGTATTTCTCACATTTAAAATAGGGTCTCCCTATACACAGAAAAAATTCTGAATATTACACTGATGTTGTATAACACCCCCCCCGCACTAATTTGACCCAACCATGCCATAAACCATTCACACTTCTAAAATATTGTCTACAGGTACAAAATAAACATTTTTGTGACTAATACGCATGCTGAAAATGAATTAAATACACAAAAAAATGTCAATGAAATACATCCCACCCTATACAATTTGAACCACCCTGTTTTATATTATCTATAATATGAAATTAAATTTCTTGTGTTTAAAACATGACCAGTGCCAAATAACAGTCTCCAAGTGTTGTATTTCACAAGGTTAAGACAAGTTTCCGATTTAAGGACAACTAGATAGAAATTATGTCACAAAAAGGTATTTTTGCACCCGGTTCAATTTTACTCACCCTGTATTAAATGCATGGTGTTTCTTTGCAGGAATTTGCATCTTAATGTTTCAACAATGCTATCGAAAAGAATTATTTCTTACTGTAAAACTGTTCAGTACAAAGGTCAGAAAATTTGGTGTTATTTTGTTGTATTTCAGTTTTTTATGTGTTTAGGTCACTATGGGTCTGCTCCTCCACCGACTCTGCTACTCCACCGATTCCACCCTGACATACTTGGACAATTTTCAACGTAGATTCGCTATTATTCAGTTCAATAAATGGGACTGTTGCATTAAGAAAGAACAAAATTAGCTATAAAATGACACCCCAAATTTGTTGTCATACATAAGTACTCCTGAAAATTTACTTGAAATAAAAATTTGTGGGACAAAGGTAATAACTCCACCATATTGACAGACCAAACATTATGAAATGCGACCGTATATAAAAATATTGAAACAAGGTTTTAAAAAAGTGATTTTGTATGTCACTTAGTTACAGTAACATGTAAATCAGGACCTTAAGGTACTGAGTTACAGAACGTGCGAGTAAAGGACTTCGCATTTTTCCTGAACGCGGCGAAGTTCAATTTGCAGAAGGATAACTTTAACTTTACTCACCCTCAAGTACGTCCATGCAAGCATGATGATCATGTGTATCTCATGATTCTTATGAGATTGTTGATGTCAATTTTAACTTACCTATTTCGGGAGAGAAAAAGAAAAATAGCATTTTGTGGAGGTCTGTCATTATACCGTCACAAAACCGTAGGTGATAATAATCGCTAGGAATCACGTGATTGTATGCACGCCACTGGCGAAACTAAGCATTCGGTGTTTTTTGCGGCGGTGATTCTAGATTTCCTTGGACAAGATGCTAAGCCACACCCTCTGCGGGGATATCTAGAGCCAAATTTGTCCGGGGCGCTCTTCTTTAAACATTAAAATGCTAGATTGCATTTTACGAAGGGGGTTCTTGCCATGTTGTTTTGTTTGGTGCGTGTTGTGTAAATTGCTTCGGAGGAGAAGTTTCTAGTACCGATTCTGTCGTGTGCACCTGTCACTCATTGCTCTCACGCCGATGCCGGGTGGGTATTTGGTGGCCGTATTTCACGACTAGTCAGACGATGCCGTGGTAGCAAAAGAACAGAATCACCAAATTTAAGCCGTCGTCATTGTTTTTAATTAAGACAAAAAGCAACAAGGTGTATTTCTGAATTGTAGGCCGAATTCAAAATTATCCGATGATTATAGGACCTAGTAACTTCTTCAATTTTGGGGATAAGGCCAAACTTTTTTTTTTTTTACTAGGAGGCCCGCATAAATACTTAATTCCCACATATACCGCATCAATTAGTTACTTTTTTGGTATGGGTTGGCCGGCGGGCCAGCGTCGGAAAATATGTGTGGAAACGGATTTTGTTCATAGGTGGTGTGCTGTGGTTACCGTGTTTACGACCTTTAACCTCGTCTTTAGGCTCTTTCCGTTTTCATTTGGGACTTCAATTCTGCTGGTTGAGAAATCGCTCCCTCATATTTCTTCTCGAATTTACATTGTGATATCAAATTGTAAAACAAATGTATGTACACGTAATGTAAGCATTGCAAACGAATTGACCATAAAGTCATGGTGAGTGCCCCCCCATTGGCGGTATTTCCCCGGTCTCTGTAAACCTTGCAAGGTGAGGTCTTCAATACCGTATGTCACTGCAATACAACGAACTAGGACATGAGAATCAGCTGTTAGATAATGCCCAGTGCTAATGCTAAATGGATTTGAATGTCTAGTTACTAGGACTAAATGGCACTGGGGACCGAGGCTGCGTAGAAAATGCGTGTTTACAAGAATTCCATAAACTTGCCGTTGGGAAACCCAATCGAGTGGTGCAGTTGTGTCACGCCTCCCTCACACAAAAACTAAGCCACATGGATTGCATACTCAGCCTGTTTTGTTGACTTTTGTGAATCTTTGTACTGTTTGATTTTCATTTTAAGGCAGTCCACTGTACAATTAATTAAGTACTGGACAATAATATTATGGACAACACAAGATTAGGCTGACTTAAATTGAGAAAAGTAACTCTGCACACAATTTCACACATTAGATAGCTTTTCCAACACCGGCACATGACATGAGGATGTTGTTGATAATCATATTACAATGTCTGAACAAAAACCCTTTCCTTGATTTTGAGCAGTCAAATTCAGTAAATTATCCACAATTTGGAAATAATTTAGATGTAACTAAATGTGATTTAGGACGAGTTTTACTATTTCCTATTTTGAAGACAATCATAACTTTTAACAAAACTACAGTGAATTAAAAATCACTTGGATAGGAGAACGAATGTGTACACATATGGAAGTGCAATTTCAATGAATGCACGCAGATGGTTGTGCATACTTTGACAATTAACATTGCGAAACGAGATGCGATGTTCCTCCAGGCTAGCGCAGTCCAAGCTCGCTATTACAAGACTAAACTATAGGGGCCATGCCCATTTGGACAGGGGGTAATGCTTAAAATGTCTTCCAGCCATGGGCATGTTGTGAACTTGACTGTAGCCTGGGGATAGGTCCTACCTGCGGAAACATGGATGAGCGTAGACACAGCATGGCCGATAATTCCGGCTACTTATATGGAAGGCCGTTCCAGCAGCGTTGAATTATCATCGGAGTCTCGATATTAATTATTACCAAAACTCCTTCGTTACGACACAATAGAAATTTTTGAGCTAACCATTCAACAGATCGATAGTATTCAAGTATCTGCTATACTTATCTAGCCAGCAATTAGAATGCAACAGTCAGACGTGTAAATCTAGTCAAAATTTGGAAAAATGGGGGGCGCTCCCTCTTCAAAAAAAATGTGTTGTTATGATGTAATCTTAAACCAGAGATGATGATTACTGTTAGCATCATGGCATGTTTAATTAGTGATGACCACTACACTGGGAGTCGATCATGCACCAATCAGGACGGTGTACAGGCAGTGCATGATGAGGATGCAATGTACAGTGTTATGAGTATGAGAGACAAACATTACCAGTAAAAACGGGAGGATAGCTGTGCGAATGATTCATCTGAAATTAAAAAATCGTACTTACCTTCATCACTAGGTCAAAGGCTACTTGCTAGACCCGCACAGGGGAATGATAGATTGCTGAACCATCCTGAAATATCCAATTCTTGGCAGTATAAAAAGGTGTGATAATTTAGTTCGAAAAAAGCGACTTTCACACACTCCCGTCTCCCCACTACAGCTGCTGTTGACGTTATTCCGGTATTTTCGATGTCGGAAAAAATAACAATAGCGTTCTAGAGATACTAGATTCAAATAGTCTCTAAAAGAAAAAACAAGTTATATGTTCGTCTTTTTCAGTTACCCTTTCTGTCAAAACATCTGGTTTATTAATTTATATTTACAAAGTTGTGTTATTTGTTCACAGTTTGTACTCTCATACTCCTTTTTTAAAAGTTACTTCATTAAATTGAGCCAACATTTCCTTAAAACTAAACACGGAAAGTTGTTGACCTACAATACTTCATATTTTTGGTAAGTATGAGGGCAGTAGCATATTTAACCGTCACCAAATCAGGTGGGTCGGAAAATATTCTTAAACATTTTGCTACACTTTTATCCCAGCCCCACAAGTACTGACATGAGTTTTATACAGTAAAGTATGGGAAACTCGCATGCATTATGGGATGGTTAAAAACACCCTCTAAGAAGTTTCGAACAGCCTGAAAGGGACCCTGAACGTGATTCGTAGGTGACCTGCAATGGAGGGTGGGGGATGGATTAAAACAAATATTTTTTGCATGAAATTTAACTACATAGTTATCCAGGCAGCCAAGATGAATATTTCATTATCTTTTCCTGGAGATGGCCAGCGCACGCAAATGTGAAAAAAAAAACCCATGTGCAACGGGCGGACTCGAACTGGTCAACCCCCCGCACCTAGTGGACGGCGACCCTTACAACCGAGGGGCCAAACAAGCAGGGTTGGCAAAGGAGCGATAGACAACCATCTATAGTAACCCGGCAGCTAGCAAACATTTGTACCACATCTCAAGTACAAAAGGTTGAGTGATTAAATATGTAGACAGCTGACAGGAACCCCTGAAACGTGATCTTAAGTGCAGCAAAATGGTGCTTAGGAGAGGGGGCCAGACAAAGTTTGTACAGGGGTCAAATTTTAAATTGATCCATCATGTTGAAAAGTAACTGTTTGGGGTTACCGCAAGGATTCAGGAAAGGTATAGATTTGTACTATCTACAACGTAATGTTTAAGAGTTATAGCATAAAAACAGCAAAAATCCAATAAAAAGGGTCAAATCAGTGTACAGGGTTCTCAAAATTTGAAAGTTGCTCCGATTTAGATAAACAAAATGCGTGCCAATTATTGATTGGAGGAGTTCATAGGATTAAAATAAGGAATCGTTTGGACTGTCTAAAAATACTTAGCTTACCGATGTAGGGGGGCACAGAAGGTCAACCGTCCATTGCATTCAACGGGGCGTGACCTTGTGTCCCCCTAACGTCTAAAGCAACGCATGTGAGACACTCAAAAACTATTCTTATTTTGATTCCTATGAGCCCACCATATTTGCACCATTTTATCCAAATCGGAGCCAACGTAAAATTGGACCTCGTGTACAAACTGAAATTTCCATTTTTATTGAATTTTTGCTGTTTTTAGTCTATAAACTCTAAAACATTACGTTGTAGATAGTACAAGCATACCTGTCCAGAATTCCTTGTGGCTAGACAAATAATATGTTATACTTTTCAGCACGATTTGATTCAATTTAAAAATTTGACCCATGCTGCAAACTTTGTCTTGACACCTTCTCCTTAGGCACCATTTGTGGCACTTAAGATTTATGTTTCAGGGGTCCCTGTAAGTCTGTCGACATATTTATACACTCAAACCTTTGTACTGAGAGTGTGTTACAAATGTGTGTAGCTCCAGGATAGGTGTTAGGTCCGAAAATGTGTCCATCGCTTTACTAGAGGATAGCATCAGAACGGTATATTTACAAATAGGCCTAATTATCAGTTATATTGTTTTGAAAATTTGTTTACGTGGAACGCTGTGGACACCTTTCGACCTAACACCTATAGATGGTGTCTGTCGCTGCTCTGCCAATCCTGCTTTCTTACTCGGTTGGTCAGGGCGACGCGTCAACTAGTGGTGCGGGGGGTTGCCGGTTCGCCAGGCGGCATAATGGTTTTTTTCAACAGTTGCGTGTGCTGGCCATCGCCAGGGAAAAGAAAAAGCGTATTAAAGATTTTAGCAGGTCTGTAACAAGTAATACAGGTATCAATACATATCTCCAAAATAATGTTAAAACTAACACACTTGGGTGGTTGTATTATAAAATATGAATAGCTTAAAAGTAAAGGATAAGTATTAGAATTCTCGTAAGTTACTTTTTCCCAGCTGAAAAAATTGACAGAAAGAAAGGAGGAAGGAAGGAATAGGGAAAACGGCAAGTATCAGAAAGAACGTGACTCTCCATTCAGTAACGTGTAGTAAGTGTCCGTACGGACGTCCTTAATGAGGGTACATGATTGGGTAAATGCCACTTTTTTTCCTTATGTGTCTTCTATCTTTTAACACTTGCCCCAAATTGGTTTGTAAATAGATACCCTTACGGGTTATACAGCTTGTCTTCTGCGCCCAGTCAAAGGTTCTCTAAAACCCAAAAAACGGTGATGAAAACATTGATAGGTGGTTATGATGCCGTTTCGTTTCAAGTCCTGCATGTCGACAATAAAAAAAATGTCTGCTGCCCTCATTCCACCCTTGCTGAGGCGTCTTCTTTCGTTTATTTTTCACCCTAGTGTGTTAGTTTTAAATCATTTTGTTTTAAAAATAAACGCTCTTGGTGTGTTAACCCAAGGGTGGTCCTCATGGAACACCCGGTGGGTGTTAATTCTAACACCCTAGTTTTTGCAGTGTGATTGATAATTAACTTTTGAACAATCATGAAAAATACTTCAAAATCCATCGCCCCGTTAATAGAAATTAGGAGCGGGTCCCTATAGCCCCCCCCCCTTGTCCACGGGAGAGTCATAGAAAACAAAAATGAAACAATTTTTGAATCTTTTCCTATGTTTATTCTTATATACACATTCATGCAATATAAACAATAAATAATACAAAAAATCAATATGCTGATGATAGCGATCATTTGCTTTTTATCGCCTTCTGACACTTTACAAACCAATCATGCCAATGGGCAAAGTTACACGGCAACCAATTGCCAACTGGCCAATACTGTACAGTGATCAAAAGATTCCGAATACTGAAAGGTTAGTATATTTTGATAAGAAGTGGTTAATAGCTTTATTTCGATTTAGTACCAGTTTCCGCAGGATAGTCATTAGGGATAGAATTCTATGCCGAATGTGCTGTATGAATCAGCTTTTTTTAATAAATGAATAATTTCCCAATTTGACACCATTTGGTTGAAGGTTATTCACCATTTTCTATGAATTTACCCATTTAGGTAGCCATTTGGACGCCTCTGGATTTTATCAAAGTTGCGAAAATTCCATAATGGGAAAAATTACAAACTAACTAATGATTGAAAAACAAATTCCCCCAATGAATATTTTTCCACAATGCGACACATATTGGAGGTATGCACATTTTCTACCACTTTACCCATTTGGCAGGCCATTTTGGACGCCCCATCTGGAATTTTGCCAAAGTGCCACTTTTTTTGGTAACATCTCAAATGTGTAATAGGACCATAACGAAGCAAAAAAAAAATTGGTTTGATGGAGTCATGGATGTGCACGGAACCCGCCGTCGATACTCGATTACAAAGTCGTGAACGTAAAAATGAAGGAAAAATGGTCCTTTTTGAGGACTAGTCTTGGCTCCAAATGATGAAGGTTTACTCCATGCCTTTCTTGACCAACACCGTATCAGGCAACCCGCTGTCTTTTGCACGTATGATGGCAGACCATGTCGTTGGCGACTTGAATCCATTTTGATATGAGTTCTGTATCGTCATTGGGGGGAAATTTCAACCCAATTGACTCTCTGTTAGATCGATTACTTTACTGAAGATGTGTGGGCACATTTCTGATTAGAATTGGGACCTCTTTCTTCGGTTTGCTTCTTGTACGATTGTCAACGTGGTTGTGGAGTTGTTGGAGTTCTTCTCGAAGAAGCGCTAGTTCTTCACCGATAACCTGAAACATGAGGAAAAAATAGATCGTTTTCTGACTACCTCTACGATAGCTTTTCACCTGGTTATTGGCCTTATTTGATATCCTGATAAAAATCAGTTTGGTATAACATTATTACCCTTTAGCACCTATGTCATTACTTTAGAAATTAAGGCTTTACTCAGAACCTTTTGTCCTATATTAGCAGTAGCACCCTCTGACAAAAAAAGGTTCTATATAGCTTAGACCATGAACCATGGACGGACAAAGGTTGAATATATTTGAAAAGTTCGGGTGGTGGTGGGGACTAGCTTGATGGGTCAAGTCGACATATTAAATCCCAGAATCTGGCATGAAAAGGGTGGGGTCCGACGCCTTGCCCCACTTGTATGTGCCTATACTCTTGAGGGATGCGCCATTCTTATAGGGTACGTGAATGGAAGTTCAATTAATCCGGCGATCCACTCCCTCCGGCGGCATATTTTTTTTACTTGCAATGCAAGTTTTTAATAAACTTGGTTAGAGTGACGGTGAGGGATTTTGTTTTTGTATTTTTATATTTTTTTTATTCCATTAGTATTTGTGTACCCTCCCCCCCAAATGACTTTTACTAAAACATCTTCGCTGACTGCGGACACACGGGGCTCTGGAGACCCCCCCCCCCCCACCCAAGGGGGCATAATATAAATTTTACCGAAAGCTTCTTCCTCTTGTTCTGCGGTCAAATACTGGCTCTAATGTGAGGACCCCTAATGTCCATTTCAGGTGTTGGATGTCTTTCTATCTTCCACTCATTTCTGATCGATGGTTCTGTGTCTCGGGTTTTTTTTTAACAAAAAAAAAAATAGTTCATTGGTTCTCGCCATCTCCAATCCTTCAACCCCTGAAGGATGTCATAATTGCAACTTCGGCAAAAACTTCTTCAACTCATTTCCAGTGCAGGTGAAGGTACTTCAGACGTGCTCCCGTCTGCTGCGTGCGGGGTTAATTCCGCACTTTCAGCCGGAACCATCCTGAGCTCCCATCTGGACTCTGTACAACATGGTAAGATGGAATTGCCGAAGAACAAGGGGCTGTTGTTTTGTGGGAAATTCTGGTTCCACGTCTGTTGCAGGCGGATCATAAGGTTCAATTCGATTACTACGTCTAGAACAATCTTGAAAACGACGCCTGCCTTGCTGGATTTCTGGTTGATCTTCGTTTTCCCGTACCTTGGCTTGTTCTTACTTTGATTAAGACCCATTAGTAGTTTGTAACACCATGGACGTAATACATACAACTTTTATACCAAATATGTTGTGTTCTTACTTTGGCGCTGGCAAGTAAGCTGCCTTATAGTCAGCCTAATGGTTGTCATGCACGATAACGCGAGCTCACGATTGGTCAATATCTCTTGTGGACATCATAGTGCGCGGGCACACGCAAGTGGTCTCTTGGTACTGCCGTGGGCAACAACTCACTCCCGTAACTACTGCGTCAAAATACTTCCGCGTTGACACACGTCACTCTCGACGCGCGTGTCAGCTTTTTGCTGAGCATTGTACTGTATGCAAAAGATATGACGTCATTAAAAAAATAGAAACGCCAATAGCTATTGTATAGTTCTTGAACCATTGAACTCTTATCTGGTCAGTTTTGCATTAGCAATGCATCGCGGAAATCCCAAATTTTGACGTCGTCGTTGGTGTAACATAAAAGCGAAATCTTAATGAAAAATTCCGATTTTTTTGTATGTTTTAATAAAGCAATATTTTTTTTATAATTCCAACATTTGGATAAAGCGAGAATTTTAATGCATAGGCAACTAACATAAAAAATGGAGTATTTTGCTGTATTTTCCAAATATCCGCAAAATACTATGATTTTTTAGCCTTTTTACGTATATTGGGAGTCAGAGTATACTATAATTCTTGCGTTAAATTTTTTACAGAGTATAGTTCTCATATCTTGAGCTCTTAGAATACAACATACCGCGCGGTGTCAGTTGTTTGCTGAGCATTTTGTAATGTATGCAAAAGAATATGACGTCATTAAAAAAATAGTAAAACGCCAAATACTATGTATATTTCTTTGACCAATTGAAAACTCTTATCGGCAGTTTGCATTAGGCAGGCAATGGCATCCGAGAAATCCCAAATTTTGACGTCGTCGTTGGTTTTTGTAATAAAGCGAAAATCTTAATGAAAAATTCCGATTTGTTGATATGTTATAAGCATATTTTTTTAGAATTCCAAAACATGTGGATAAGAGGCGAGACGAGAATTTTAATGCTGGAAAATAAGCTAAAAAAAGGGAGTAGTTTGAACTGTAGTTCCAATATTTCCGCAAAATTGTATCTCTGATTTTTTAGCCTTTTTACAGTAATTGGAGTCAGAGTAATATTAAATTCTTGCGTTCTTTTTTACAGAGTATAGTTCGATTATCTGAGCTCTTAGAATAGAACATTATGACGGTCTTTCAATCTGG
The DNA here is from genome assembly GCA_023653785.1 of Ophioderma brevispina. Lineage (NCBI taxonomy): Eukaryota > Metazoa > Echinodermata > Ophiuroidea > Amphilepidida > Ophiodermatidae > Ophioderma > Ophioderma brevispina. Next base: position 25,575 of record JAMKCH010028803.1, on the reverse strand, counting down.
CTAGGTTTTCGAATAGTGCCGACTTATTCCCGTGTGGGGGGGGGGTTAGTTGAGAATGACCACCATGTTAGTGTTATTTAACACCAATTTTGGGTTACAATATATGATATGACACTGTTTGTGTTAATTCTACACCCACATGTCGGGTGATTAATATTTTTTTCACGCACCCGGTGCCAACTGACACCCACTGGTGTGTTAATTTTAGCACCCTCCTTGAATCAATACGCGCACTCCACCCTCTGGTGTTTATTAAACCACCACACTTTAGTGTTAACATTTTTATTTGTAACATCTGACATTTTATAGAAAATGTTTTAGTTGTTGTTTGCATTGCAACTGATAAATACCTGCAATACAGTAAGTAATAAAGTGGCAGAGCAACAACGAGCGCGGTGTTAATACTTAATTTTACAGTCAGAAACTAAGCAACATCGAGAAGCTTGACACCGGACTTGTGTCAATGAAATTAGACACCCAGTTTTTGTTTTGTGTTGTTTTGTGACTTTGAGGAGAATGGCGGACCAGTTTCAGACCGATAAGCAGAAAGTGAAAAACCACATAGCGTCACTCTTATCTCCCTTGAGACAAAGTATAAATTATACCGAACACCAAAGCGTTCAGACATTGGTCCAGCAAGTGACGTAACGGGCTTTGACGTATACTGGGACGACGTGCAAAAATATGCCGCCTGATGAGTCCTTGTAAAACTTAAGGGTAGTGCAACCCTAGTGACTTTTTGTTTCACACGAATGTCGTGATTTTTTGCACCATTGTAAACATCAAACTGTGTTCTATCGTACCAACAAAGGTTATCCACTGCAGACAATCCTGAGCTGATATTTTTTGGCCGAGTTTTTTTAAAAAAACTCTTTTGAACATGGAACGTCACAAAACCCGCACGGTCTTAACGGCGGGAATTTAAGCAATTTACGCCGTCAGTCGCAAGGCGCAGCATCGCCCGTAGCGCGGTGAATTTTTACTGCGTATGAAGCGTTGTTGCGCGGTTTAAGGTAGTTTGCGCGAACGCATCTTGGGACAAACGAAAAATATATTTGAAATGTAAACAAAGCGTAATTTAGACCAGATGAAATTGCAATTTCTTTTTGAATGTCTGGAGTTAGAGACAAAGGATGTGGGTGGCACATTCAATATGCATAAAGATGTATTTCCATCACTTGCACAACCATAGTCATTTTGAAGTTCAAGATAAAGTTATTTGAGAAAGAGAAAGATTGAATGGGTGCAAAGTCCTTGTGGTACTAAAACGCGGATTTTCTCAATGTCAATTTTCGCAACATTTGGCAAAATTTTCAACAAGATAACTCCAAACAATACCGAAGTAAAAAGATAAGGTTTAACTTTTCAACGATAGCAGTCGGTCTTTTCTAGGGACGGTTTTCTCAATTTTTAATTTTTCGATTATAACTAAAGATATTCCTCCAATATATACTCAAAATATGGAAAAGAAAGGTAAAAATCACACTTTTTTGACATTTTCCCTTATATTTCGAAAAGTAAGCTCTATTTAAGAAAATGAAAAAAACCGTTCCCTAGACAAATTTGTCGTGTTTCTAAAAAATAACAATAAGAAATCATTGAAAAAAAATTTCAAATTGTTTTTGTAGGCTGTATGAAAAATTTGGGGCAAAAATCATGTTTTTTAGCTATTTTTTCTCAAAATACGGAAAAGTGTTACATTAATCTGATGCCACCATCGGGTCATCATCCAATTTCTTCTAGAAATGTATACATACAATAATCAAATATTTCCAAAGTTACAACCCAAAATAGATACGCAGAATCTCATGGTGACACTTGTCCTTAAAGGTTTTTGAAAAAACAAGAAAACCAAAGCTTTATTTCATCTGCCTGTAAGGAATGGTTTCTGACTTGTTGATAGAGAACAAAACGTCTTATATATTTGCAAATTAAGAAGAGTATAGAGAACCAATAATAACACAGTCACATAAAACAAAAGAATCTGCCATCACATCACAAATTTTCCCCTACATTTATGTACGCCTAACTTAAGGATTGATCCTTCGTTTATTAAACTTTCCCTATCAGGCCCGTACGCATGTGGGGGGGGGGGGGGCAACCATCGAAAGGGGAAAAAGTCCATATTTTGTTAACTTTTTGCATAAAAGACAACAAAATTACCGAAATTTTTACAAGAAAGTACACTTTGGTGGTGATGTGATGTTCAAAAAGTCCAAAAAAAAGAACAGGGGGTGGTAGGTCCAATTTTTACCCAAAAAGTCAACTTTTGAAGTCCCGCACCTCCCAAAAAAATCCTGCCAGTGCGTACGGGGCCAATTTTCCCTATTGACTTAAATAGTAATTCATAAGATCGACATTCATAGATTTCTTACCTTATATTTGGTAAGAAATGTCTTAAAGGAGAGGAAAATGCGATTTTACTTTGCTTATATTTCAATTAGGAAAACATAGGCCCTCTCTAGGCGTGAATTCGCATTCGCTCCTATTACAAAATCAGAAATTCACATTTTTGTAACAAAGAAACATTACTCAGCTTAATCCTTTGAGATTGAGATATTTTTGATGGCACGCTTTACATAGTGCAAAAATCATAATTTTCACTTTTTTCGGGACACCGTTTATCATAATCTCTCGTTGCTCCTTTAAATGTTTTTACCCACATTACTTCTTATATAACAGCTGTGGGCATAATAGGGCTCCGGTATCTACACAAACAAACAAACAAAACAAAACAACCAACAAAAACATACTCCAGCGCTGCAGCCCAGGACCGTACGCAGGATTTATTTTTTTTGGGGGGGGGGGTGCTGGACGTCGAAAAGTGGACCTTTATTGATAAATTTTGGATCTAACACCGCCCCCACCCGAATGGGTCCCTTTTTTGGACTTTTTGAACATTTTATCACCAAAAAGTTGGCTTTCTTGTCATTTTTTTCCCGAATGTTGGAACCTTTTTATCAAAAATCAGCAAAAGTGACCTTTTATCCCTTTTTGTGGAAATTTTTTTTTTTGGGGGGGGGTGCGGCTGCAACGAAGGCGGTGCGGCCAAGAAATCCCAAATTTGACGTCGTCATTGTTACTATGTAACTCAAAGGCTTGAGAAAATTTGATTTGTTATACCGATCTTATAGTATATTTTCTTATTCCAAAACGATTGACACTAAAGAATCACTTCATGCGGCGTCGGGTTATTTTCTGATGTTTTGACTAATAACGAACGAGGACGATGTCGCCATTATACGGGCCATGGTAACACCCATACCTGACCACATCAAAACGCCTGGAAATCGGTTTCTGTTTTACAGTTTTACATCTACATTGCGAACTATTGCATATAGCATCTATCTATATTTTGCATTCATGTGTTCCTATAGATTGAATGAGCTTGGCCGACACCATCTGCAGCCTGAAAGCATGCCAGAACTGCAAGAGCCCTCTTTTGAGAACTAAATTTTTTAAACCAACCTTAACATGTTAACTGCTGTTTGCCTATTTAAAGCAGTTGTCATATGCATAACCTTAAAAACATGATTCAAGCATAGGCGAAATCCCGATGGGATGGGGGGGGGGGTATATCCCCCAAGATTTTTGATGAGGGTGGCTGGTCCATACGATCATCCCCCCCCCATGTTGATGCCCCATTCGGTGTTTGACCCAAAATAACCTCATATTTTACCATAATATTTTAAAATGGCAAATTTACGCGCGCTTCTCGCGGCATTTTGTTCTAATTAAATTTCATATTAGTGATTTAGCTTCTAAATGGCAATTTTTTAGCGCGCTTCGCGCGCACATGTGCTAGTAATGGATCTTTTCCGCAAACCCCATTTCATTCATAATTCATCAACCCCATCCCCCCAATGTCAAAAAGACAATTTACCCCACTGGATTCACGTAGTTGCACTTAATAAAATTTTACCTAAAGTTTTAGTGGATAACGCAATATACATCACATTATACAAAGCAAGGAGTGCCGCGAAAGGACGTAACCGTAGGCGAAAATTAAATAGGGGTGTATATAACTTCTTTTGATCATGATTGGTGATATATTTCAACATACGATAATCACGTGAATTTTAAGCGTTACATTTCGGATTCAAGTTTCTTAAAGTCGAAGTGCTTTCAATTCTAACATTGAAATTGGGCATTTTATGTAAATACCTCTTTTTAAAACTATAATGACATTCCAAAAACCCATAGTGGGCCTATAATCGAGATTTTGACTGATGATACAATTAACAAATATATTGATATAGAAGAGTGGCGTTTTAAGATTCAGCATTTCAGCACTGCCCCCCCCCCCAACATCGGTCGTTAAAGGCCCCACTTAAGCTGCTACCGGGTCCTTTTCCTTAAACATGTTAAATCCACCACTGTATGAGAGGGGAGGGAGGGAAGAGACAGGAAGAGGTGCATTTTCAGAATGCATGTTTTCTTGTAACCCCGCCTATTCAGCTTGGCGCGCTTTTTCCATACAAAATAGGTGAAGTGTCCATACAAAATAAGCTGTTTCATGTTGCTCTATGCATGCACGTATCCTTCGTAGGCCATTCCTCCCGAAGATATAAGCTCACAACTTATATAGCCAAAATCCCGGCCAAAATCTATTTTAGCTTGGCAAGCTGCAATATTCGATGTCTTTGCACTTTAAATCACATCACCTAAATATATAAGTGAATAAGTGGACAACTCCATAATAAAAGACGAGTAAATATATCTGTTCCCGCATAGAAATTCAAGCATGCTTCCCTATATGGCCGATGGTAGGACAGCATGCAAACAACTTACATTTTGTATTATCGTCTATAATTATGGATCGAACCTTTGATCGAGACTTTTTCGGTTGGTGTGCAAATTCGTTTCCTCAGAAAATCTCTTGTCCTTAAAGCAGGGCATTACGATTTCCCTTAAATTGTTATTTAGTATATGTTTAATATCAATGTGTAAAGTTTCATCGTCCATGGTTCGTATTAATCACCCGCCCCTTACTATTCCGCACAAATCATTGACTGTAGCTCAAGGGAGTCGTGTTGGGTTCATTCATGCAAGATTTAGCCGCAATTGATACGATGCTATACGCGCGCTCCGGTGCCTCAAGGGAACATCTCCTGCTAAAACCTGCATAAATTAACATTTTGTTTACCGCTACAGGAAAGATTATAAAATAATTAGAACAGAATGAAGAAAATGGGTCACTTAAAAATTCAGCAGTGACTAACTCAACAGCGAGGCATGGCAGGAACGAGTGTGATAGCTAATCATGAGTGTGTGGCAAATTAATGAATGATGACAACATAAATTGTCTAAATAGTGATACAAAGTAAATAAGTGACGCCTGAATTTGGTAATAAATGTCTTCAGTTATTACTACAAAGTAACCTAGTTTTTAGTGGTTTGTCTTCATTTGTCTTTTGGCACGCATTACTTGCGGCAACAGATGCACAGGGAATTGAGATTTGTCTAACTCCTTGGTTTAGTTTGCTGAATCTTTTCTCTTTTTCGTCATATTTTTGCCATATTTGAGGATCTCTCATTTAATGTTCAAATTTTGAGGCAATACAACAAATGGGTCGGGAAAGAATATGAAACCGCTGTTTTTGACGACAAAAAAAAATAAAATAAAAAGATCGGTTACTGTTTTTCCAGAGATATCGAATTCTAAGATAAGATCCGAATTTTTTGGGGCATAGGCATATAAAAATATAATTAGGCCAAATAAGTCTTAAGTGGACAAGGGCCCCCATGGGACCCAACATTCAATTATTTCAGCGAGACCTTATTCAACTTCGTTTGTTCATGCATAATTTTTAGATACGCCTCTTTTCCGTGCTCGCAAATATTGGTCCCAAACCATCTCGTGTCCAAAAACTGAAAACTTAAATATTAAGATTACCATGATTAACCATCGGATTCCTTATATTAATATCCTCACTTACTCAATGACCCTTTTGGCAAATAGCGAGGAATTATGATACATTCCTGTTTGGTGTAGCCTGTACAAACATAACAATTAAAATTACCACCCCTGATAAAATGAATTTAGAACAAAAATTAATCAATCTGTTTAAAATTTTAAACCACCTCTGTTTATCCCTGGTCATCGTTTAAAGTCTGACTCCGGAGATTTGCGAAATATTATTTTTTTTGTGTAATATGAAAAAGAGTCAACTAGAACTAAAGATTGTACTAAAATCACAATTCCGAAATTTTAGATGAATCGGAATTTTTTCGTTTTTGATGCGTAAACATTTATGTTAGTTTTTTACGTCCCATAGGATATACTGGTGTTATACAAAATTCCGGATCCGTAAGGTTATAACAAATTTTGATGTCTATATGAAGGAATTCGATTTAAGCTTAGCAATTCACACAGTGATTAGTATATGGACCAAGCCTTATGGTACATTCAAAAAAACACGATTTGTTGGAAATTGAGGCGCCCTTCTCGGAAATCTCTGAGTCGGCCTTTAACTTATGTGCCATAGTATTGGTGGCAAAATTGAGACAAAATGAAGTCTTGATTGTGGCGGGAGATCTGTGATAAATAGGCCTCCTAGTTAAGATCTCGGTTTTTATTAAGCCAAACGACAATTCATTTTAAGGCTGTCCTTCCTTTTCTCCTACAGCGTGTATCAATAAAAACGCAGGATTAAAACAAACATCTTAAAAATTTAAACCAACGCTTGTTCATCTGATGTTAACCCTTTTCAGTGGTATATTTCCTACTCTTCACAATGTTTTTATCCCATCTCTCAATTTCGACACTCCGTCCAGAGATCGAGTCACCTTGAAGAAGGATATGAATGTCAATTGTTCTGAGTGTGTAAATCAAATCACATATGTAAATTTTGAATTCAACACACAGAGTTGTAGATCACAAAGAAGAACAGGTGTAGCGGATTCGTGCTTGCAACAATATTCAATTTTAATACAGCAGTTTTACTTTTTTAATTAAAGCATATTAGCACAATTTTTTTTGAAGGGCGCCCCCAATTTTTCAAAAATTTGGAGATTTTTTACACGGTTTTTGCATTGGTAACTGTCTATAAACTATCCCCGTTAATGAATTAGCTCGAAAATTGTTATGTTGTCACAAACGAAGGACTTTTGTACTAGAATAATTATTATCGGGGCCCCATAACTAATTCACGGCTGCTGGAAACGGCCTTCCAATGTGAAAATAGCCGGGAATACACCATGTACGTGTCTACCTCATCCATTAGTTGTTTTAAATAGTTCGGGCAAGTCAGTTAGAGTTGTTACTTTCTCGAGGTGGCACTATTTCTCATGGACGGACATAAACTTAGCATTTCCATCCTGCCGTTTAAGTCCAATCTGGACCCAATTCTAATTACAAAATAGCTTATTTTTGTGACAAATACGCATTTTTTAGCATTCCGTTCGCAGTATAGTTTCCTAGACTATTAACAACATACTTTGCAAAAATATCAAAAAATTTGATTGGGGGCGTTCTTCAAAAATGTGGCCATATTGCTTTAAGCAGTCATTTAAAACTTGTTTGAGCTGTATATTTTTGTTAATATTATATAAATGTAAGATAATTGTTAAAACAGAATGGACGTGAATTAATTGTAACAGATTTTCCAGGAAGTGTTTGAACTGATCGTCTGATTCATTTTAATGTCCAAAACTTTATTTCAATATCCATTGCCCGTCTTGTTTATTTTCATTCAATATTTCGAGAAACGATGATCAGATGTTTCCAAACAATTTTGTTCTTGATTGTTAATTGCCTTTAAAGCATCATTCAGTTTGACGGTTCATTGTGCTATAAGGTCATTGAATAGGACCAACCCGATCAACGGGCTTCAAAACAAAAAGTTGTCAGAACTTTTTTAATTTTGAAGCCACTGAATATCATTATTCCTCCCAAACCACTTGTCAATAGAGAATATTGGACATCAATCCTTATCAAAAAATTTTTTTAATTTTTTTAATTTTTTTAATTTTTTTAATTTTTTTAAGGGGGGGGGGGGGGCGTTTTTATTGACACCGTTGTATATTTCTTCATTTCCACTTTCCTTCTTATTCCCTCCCTTCTTTAATTCTTCTCCACTCCCCTCCTCCTTCGCTGCATTTTCTTTTTCTGCCCCATCGTCCTTTCAACTTCGAGCTTCGTCATGTAACTTTTCTCTCTCTTCAATGCGCTTTTTAACCTTTTCGACCCCGGTGGGTACCTTCCTGATACAACATGTACAACGCATGATAATATGTCATTGACTTTTGAGATGGCTCTCTAAATGACTGCATGCAGGACATTTAGGAAGCCATCTAAAACAACCTAAACTACGAACAATTGGAATGCTTTTCCACTCGGATTCCATGCAAACAGGCACACGAAAATTGCATATCCTTTGAAATGTTTGAAATAAACTTTGCACTATTTTAGAAGCACAGTGATTGCTAGTATTTTACAAGTCGCTCTGAGGGTCATATTGCAGTCCTCCCTTCCCATTTCTTGGTCTCCTTTTACTTCTCTTCTCTTCCTCACCTTTTTCTGCATTCCCTCTCGTTTTCTGCTCTATTCTGTTCTTTTTCACCATTTCTTATTGCCTCCTTCATTCTTAATACCCTCTTTTTATCTTCTCACTTCGCATTGTTCCCCTGTCTTCTGCCATTTTTCTTCCCCCCCCGCGTTTCCCCCTGCTTGTGGTTTAGTCCGCCATTTTGAATTTTTACGTTACATATCTCTATACATAATTATTTTTCATATCTTTAAGTTTTCTGTCAACGCTCATTCCCTCCTCTTTTAGTCTCTCTCCTCGTCTCCCTTCTTTTCCTAGTCCCTTCCTTCTTTGCTTTAGTTTTTTTGATTCTGTCTCTTTCCCCTTCTTCCATGCTTCCCCTTCCCTTCTTTCCTCCCCTCCCTGGACCTGGTCCAGAAGACAATCAGGCTTTTGATTTACTAAAGAATAAAATTTGGCGCTATTTAAACCCGCCAAAATTTATTCAAAATTTACGCATCGATGCCCTCTTCCGTTTAGGGGGGGGGGTTCATTCTACGTCCTCTGTCACTCACAAAATCATTTGAAAAATACAGTACTTGATCTGTATCAGTTTCTGGAGGAGTTAATTGGAATTCTACCATGTGAAGGAACAACATCGGTGACAACCTTTCAAGTATTGTCTATATTTGTAGACTAAATTGCACAATCTTGAAAATGTGTTTAAAAAATATAAAACAACCATTATCCACTGGTTTACACCTTTAAGATATCACTTGATTTGACATAACATTGACCCGCCTTATCATCCTTTTTGTTTATTCCATTTGCTTCGTTTTCATCCTTGCATCCAAACGGAATCCGTGGATAGGAGAAAAGCTGACTACTTGATTCAAAAAGGCTGTAGCTCGGCCTATACTTAAAAAAAACCGATTGGAATTATTTTTTGCGCAAATTACAGATAATGAAATATGCTTTCCGTTGATTACCACATCTTGTAGATCTTTGTTATTTAAAAATTCAACATGGCGACAACAATATGGGTCAAGTTTTTTTTAACTCACCCTGTAATAAGCTTGTCGTTTTTCTTCATGTCGGCTTCCTTCTCACCGAGCTTTCTTTTTTCTTAATCTTGTCTCCTAGAATTCTCGTTTTCGAGCCCTTCCTTTTCTCGTATTTCTCGCAATAGGCTAAAGCTTCATTTTCTTCGCCTTCCATTGTTTTCTACTTGTGCGTTTTGCTCTAATTTTTCGTCAATTACACTTTTTGAACTGTCCTCTTTCTTTTTTTGTCTGATTTCTTTATTCCGCTCAGTCTCCATGACTGCTATCTACTCTATGTCCATAAAACCTGATAAGGAATCATCCCGAATAAGGAGTGCGTGACATATTCAATAGAACACTTGTCTTAATCGATTAGATTTGCGTTCATTATACTATCCGCCAAAAAAATCACATGACGATAGAGTAAATATTTTTAATAGCCTAAAAATGTTATGTAAAAAAATTTTAGGCGCAACAAATGTGCACTTCTTAGATAAAGCATCTCTAGGGCAGGAGGTGTAAGCAAATGACATAAGCTACAACAAGGATACGGGGATACGAGGGCCCGCATCGTTTGTATATTAAGTTGACTTTCTTATTTTGAGTTCAAATTTAGAGATTGTTAGTGAAAGAGACTCATTCGGGAAATTCAATAATCATACAATACATATACCGTTTTTCGAAAAAGTGCTGATCATTAACACTTAACGCATAGGGGTTTGCACTTCCGTTAGTGCATAAGGGGGCTCCAAGGGACCCAGTCTTATATAACCCCTTTCCCAAGGGAATTTTTTAGATGAATCCACCACATGTTAGAAGGATTCAAAACACACAAAAGAATAAAATTGAAAAAAATTGTTTCAGTAAGAAAATTAGGGGCAAAACATTGAATTTTAATTTTGCGTCAAAATGTGCGAAAAGACGCTAATTCATTCTGGCCCATTTTTCTACGTCCTGATTCACCTAAACTTTTGCTGATTGCTTTAATTGGCGAAGGGTGAATCTATATTTAACATATTAAGCACAAATAGAAATTTCTCGTGCCATTTTAATATTTTTTTAGGTTTTTAGCTTGTATAATTTAACCATAGGTTCCTACAGTAACCGATATATAAAATATTTGACACCAAATGCCTACTATACTTTCTAAGAATTTTTGTATTAATATTTACTTGTTTATTGTCAACGGTGCATGCATTATGAAAATAAGAATCACAGTAACCTATTAAGATTTTTTAATTTTGTCGTATGGTGCACTTCCGTTAGTGCATAGGGGGGGGGGCTCCTAGGGACCATGCTAATTAACCGCAAAAAAAACGACGCGATGGATTTGGATTTTTTGCACCAATGCAGCGCAACTAAAGTTAGAAAACTCAAAAAATATAAACGAATATATGCAGCGTTAAAAAACGCCGGCCGAAAAATAAAACTGTGGTCCCTAGGAACCCCCCCCCTTATGTAGTTAAGTGTTAAGGGGAAATAATCCAGATCATAAGGGTCTATGGATGATGATTTCGATGAGCCCCAAAAATTCGGGCATTTGGATATCAAAATTATGTGATTATTTTGCGTTAACAAAATGCTAATGTCCCAAAATGAATGGAGATCTTAGCGAAAATGGTATCCAAATTATCGCTCTAAGGTAACGACTCCCACAAAAGCGCGCGCTCCTCCAATAAGCTTTGTAATCCCTATAATAATAATAAAAGAAGATGGCTGGAAGAATAAGTCGTGATGATATGCCTCCTTAATGTATTGAAACGCGAAAACGCTGCAGTATGAATGAACTGATAATTAAGAAATAAGGGTGTTGCAGTATCCTTAGGGCAAAATAATGTGTCGGAGGTCGGGAAAAATAAATAAGGACGAGGCGCCAGCGGAGTCCATTATTTTATGTTCCGGCGAGGATACATTATGAGCCCATAAAATAATACGCAAACCCTTTATTCTATTCTATTACCGAAAACGGTGATATAATGAGAAAATGCCATTCGCGACCATTTTAGTGCGAATAGGGAGTTAAAAGTGACCAATCAGACTGCTGCATTTTCAATAATGGCACAGAGGGCTTAATAGAATATGTAAGGACATTTTATTCGAATATCTTTATACTAAGAAAGTGAAGCAATGATATATGAACTGGGTGGGAATCACCAGCTATATAATAGCGGTGCAAGAGCGCAAGCCGATGCACTTCTCAAAAGGGAAGATTTTAGAAGAAAAGAAGGATAAGGTAAATATTTTTTTAACCAAACTGCCAAGTCTGAAAATAATAAAAAAGATAAAATTGAATTGAATTTGAATTTTGAACCCTTCTAAGCAGGAAAGGATTTCTCGCCCTTCCCTGGTTTGTATTAAAACATGTCAATGTCTAAACCAAACCCTATATACCTTCCGATATTTAAACAATTAAGGTGTTTCGATAGGCCTATACACAAGTTTTAAAAATACACATGCATGATTGTAAAAGTTTTGAAAGGGGTTTAATACGTTTTTACCGTGAAAGTTGACAAAGACATTATCGCCAGACCACATTTTGGGTTTGAAATGTGGATAGCCGATGTGGTAGGTGTTACGGATTTCATTTATACTTTTATGTTAATCTGATATCTGAAATGTGTATATTACATGTCAGATTAGGTACGAAATTGAAACTATAACAAGTATAGTATTATAAATTACTAGCCAATCACATGAATGAATTTTTTTGCACCTATTTCATCGGTTCATTGTTTTTTAAATGCTGATTTTATTAATTTGCCATTGCCGGCAAACAGGACTTCTCTGTTCCGTTTGTTGACCTGTCTCATTTGCCATGGACGTTTAGAAAGGAGGTCCGGTCCACGTCCGATAACGGCAGCCGCTGTGAACGGGGAGGGAGACATACACGATACCAGTCGGCTAAGCCTCTTTTGATTGTAACATGGCGCTGCAGGCCAACGGGGTTAAAAAAAAAAATAGAACGACTGCAACGTGATATAGCCAGGGTATGGCTGTAAGACAAAGCCCAAATATTGGCGTATGGTGATAGAGTATTCTAAGGGAAACCCGTGTCTTGAACAGTTTGTAGTAGGGGAATACCTTGATGAGCCATATCTTTTGAGTCCCAACATGCCTTAACCCTGTGAGCTGATATAAGCTGATTAGCTAGCGTTGGCGGCGATCATGCGTTTTCAGGCTCGTGATTTTAAATTTTAGTGGGCTTGTGCCTTCTTTAAGCTTGTTTTAGACACAACGTGCACATTCCACGGAGAATTGAACATGAGCTTACCCACTATTATTCCCCAATTGCATCTTGTTTCGTTCTGAATAACGGCTAAATTAAATTCGCTGTCGCAAAACAATGCTCAGGTTTTGCAAAAACTCTTCAGTGGTTTTGACCAAGCAAACGTAAAACGGTAAGTTCCAATTTTGCGGCTTAGCAAAGCTTACGCTTTTTTTGCACCATAAGGTGGAATATATGTAGCTGCTAAGCTTTTTGTCCTCGCGAACCTCAAAAGAAATGTTAATTTCCTTGCAATGTTAAAGCAATAACACTTTTTTTAAAGCGCCCAATTTTCATCTTTGAGATTTTTGCACGTTGTTTAGTAATACTGAATTTCTCAAAAACTGCGTATTTGTCAAAAGAAAGAATTTTTGGAATTGAATAGAATTTCCCAAGTTGTAATTTAACGCCAAACTTTCTGTCCGTCCATTGTGTAATAGTGCCACCTCACAAGAATTACCTTTAACTTGACTTGCGCCAACCAACGCGACGGAACAGCTGTTTCGTTTTGATGATTGCCTTATTTTCGGCAAGTTAACATAACTGTATAAGGGGTTTGCACTTCCGTTAGTACATGGGGGGGGGGGCTCCCGAGGAGCCCTGCAGTTATACCACGGCCCGAGGCTTTTTAGATGAAACCACAAGACGTCAAAGACACAACAATAAAGAATTAAATGAAAGCCATTTGTTTGAGTAAGAAATAGACCAAAACATTACTTTGAACTATGCACGTCAAATGAGCGAAAAACCACTATTTTTTGGAGGGCACAACACTGTGGTCAGTCGGGATAGAACGACCAACTCATGAACCCAAAGGTTCCTTGGGTTCGAGTCCGCTGAGGCATGTGTTGTGCACTTGGGCAGCACGTTCCCTCGCTTGCCTCTCTCCCCCAGGTGCAAAATGGGGAGCTGTTAATGAATATTTTGCCAAGGTATGAGTATGAGTACACCTTTGGGCATTTGTAAGGCAAGCTGACATGCTCTAATTTTCCATTGATACCAACTCCCCAAACTGTTCCCGCATACCCTATCCCCTTTTTAGGTCGTAATGACATCACAATCATGAACGTCATAATGGGCCGGGCATTAAGCCCGGGCCGGCAGTCAAAAATTTTCAACTTCCGTAGATATGAGACTGCACAATAGGCAAAATTCAATTTTGCACAATGATATTAGGACGATCCATATTTTTTATACCGGTTTTGACTCTTATATCATAGTACTTTTTTATGCAGAAAAGTATCAAAGAGTAAATATATAATAATGCTTGTAAGCAATAGTTCCCTATCTTGCTGCCTAGTTATTTTATGAACACATTCTGATGTCATACTGAGCAATAATGGGTACCTTTAAGTTGGTTCGAAGAAAAAAGAAGGACCATAGCTATCTGTCGGTACCAAAACCATACGTATTGAGTGTTTAGTAACGAAGTCTCGAATGTAAACATTGTTACAACACGGTTGCAAAAGGCTGGTATTAATTAACACACACATCTTGTCTGAAGATATAACTATTCTAATGTTCTATTAATTCTATTGCTCAATCATTTAAGGTAGAAATCAAGAAGTCGTGATTTAAAACAGTCTTCAATAGACGCGTCTTGCATTCGCTCATGTCTTGATGAAGTTATGATCATGTCTTATAATCCTTATAAGTGTCTAGCATAGAGAGGCGACATAAACATGTATGCACATAAAGGATATGTCTGATATTGTCTCTCCACGCGAACAACTTGATTTGGAAACCGGCATGTCTAAACTCTAAATATTATTTGCTAAGACGCAATTTTACATTGTACACCCGAAGACTCCATTTGTTAAAATTGCATGTTTCCCCTCACGGCCCAAAGACCCCTCTCTTTGACTCTGTCACCCTTTTATGTACATTGTGCTCTCGCCGAACCCCACAAATATTGCTCCTCATCCGAATGGCCCTGACTGTCAAGTGTCAAAAAAAAAAAAAGCCCCCCTTACACCTATATCCATTGCCCATCCGCCCTGACCGGGCCTTAGAGCTGTTAGAAAATGCCTTAAAGTCTGAACTCGAGATTTCTGAATATACTTTTTTTAATATATTAATTAAAACATAGTTCAACTAGAACTAAAGATCGTCCCTAGAATTCTCATTCCAAGTTTAAGAATCGGATTTTTCGTTTTTGATTGCAGTAAACATTTAATTGTTTATAACAGTGCCTAGGGTACTGTGTATAACAAACTTCCGGATCCCGAATTTTTCAACAAATATGTGATTTCTCTATAGGACTTCGATTTGGCTTTCTATTTCACCGCCGTGATTAATTATATGGACAATCATTATGTATATGCAAAAAACACAATTATTTGAAAATTGAGGGCGGCCCTCTTCGGGAAATCTCTTGAGTCAGCCTTTAAATGAAGTCTGTAGTCATTTTGCGAGAGCTACTGTGTTCCACACGTAGCGGCAGAGAACCATGCATGCCCAGCCATCAGATCACAATCAAATTCCCCTAGCTCTTTTATCGTCCGCCCGCCCCATTCTTTTGCCGTACCATATTAGTGTACAGTGATGCGCATATACATGCACGTACAGCCTGATCCCCATTATTTTGCTACCATTCACACTTAACTATGGATGTCCGGCTGTTACGCGATAGAGCATGATGATTCAGCGCCAGGACAGTGCACAACTCCCTCTGGAGCTCGGTTATGGAATGGAATATTGTTAAATTCCTCTGTTCACTCGCACTCCGGAGCTGTGCATGTGCACTACACGAAGGACATAGATGATACAAATCTCGTGTATAACGGAACCGATCAATATGAGAGCGGTTTCATCAACATACTATTAAAATGTTGTCAATGGCATATGCAAAAAAAAAACGATTGAATATCCACGTACGTATATCCGTGATATTTAGATACGAATGCAATATTTTCGATATTGTAATCTATATACATGCCCCAGATCATGCCCCTTGGCTAAAGAAAGACAAATTTTCATAAGAAAAGAAATCCTATTCGATTTTGTGTACATACCTTTTAAGGCATATAGTTCATAGCTGCACTCAAGATTTTGAGATACTGCCCTTCTTTCTAGTGAAGCTTGTTTTTGTTGATTCCCATTTGAAAGGCTGTCACCCACATATATAGCTATACATGGTACATACAACACCTTCATGTGAACATTTTTTGAGCACCTGCTGAGTTCATTTGAGATTTTCAGAATGTATTCATCTGCAGAACACGCCCAGAAGGGATCCAGGACACCGAAAATGCGGTTTCAGCAGGTGTTCAAAATCTGTTACCATTCTGCTGGTGTTCTGTGAACATAGAACATGCATACCGTGAATATATTTGCAGTGTAAAATATACCCCCTCTTTCCCTGACTCAACCGCCCGATCTGATTGGTTATTCAAAGCGTAGTATCAGCTGATTATGCATGATCTTTCGCCAATCAAAGACATGATAAGAAAAGGCCAAAAGTGCACACAGATATAATAGGCCCTATACTCAGCATATATATCCTGCATTATGTAATAAGTCTCAGAATATAAGAAAGCGTTAAGCTGCTCCTAATCACATCTTTTTGTGTGGTGGACTCCACACCAAACGCCTCGTCTACCTACCCTGTGTAACTTGAAAAGCTGTAAAATATACGGAAATGTTTTCGTTCTGAGGACAGGGCTAACAGCAATTGGACCATGGCCCTTTATATACAAATACTTGAACTCTACCGTCTTATTGCATTACTTCATGTTATGGATGCGCATAATACGCCTTTACGCAAAACCAATGCATTCATGTTTGCTAATCTAATTAACATGTCTATACGGAATAAGTTTTGATCTTATAGAAGCATGAGTACTTATATTCCTTAGTGTTTTACTATGGTTTCAAGGGTTAGAAGATTTAAAACTCTTTTACACTTTTGCTCATAAGTTGGGAATAAAATATTTTACCACTCTTTTTAGGAATGGTTCTTACAGTGTGGGTTATTATATCGCCACACAATTTAATGGTCAGCTTTCCGGAACATATATAACCTCATGAACTTAGTCCACAAGTAATAGAGCAGGGAGCATAGACCAAGGTCAAACATCATCGTTCACCCTCAACAAGAAAGGTTTGAGACCTTTGGTAGTTAGTATGGACCCCCTTCTCATGATAGGTAGTGAGTACTATCCCCCAAATTGTGAGTATTGTCACTTTTCATAGGGGCCAATTTAAGTTTACACAGGAGTTCAAACATTTAAAATGCCCACAAATTATGTTGAAATATATGTCACATTGTCCGTCTAGTAATAAGGATCCAAAAATTGTATTTGTACCATCTATGACCATTGGTTTTGGAGTATAGGGTCATAAAAATGGCTCTTAAAATGGTAAAAAAACGGTTAAATATAGATTCAAATGTATTGTGAAACACACAGTGCCAGAACCCCGATTCCAGGAATATAATGAAGTTGTAAGTCTGATGTGACGTGCACTGTTAAAAATAAACCTTGTAAAAAACAGGCATTTAACGGGCAGCTGGGACTCACTACATGCAGTGAAAAGTAAATAAACGTGGAGCCGTAAAAATACGCAACCATTGAGGGAACGTAAAATGAACGGCGTAAAATCTCAGCTTCAACGTTATTGTGGTTTTTGATTGTTAAACAATATTAAGAATTAAAAAACGTTATTACAATCCTCTGACCAAATTTTCACGTTGGAGCTATGCATCACAAAAACGTTGTATTTACGTTACCACGTTGTTGTAAAAATTAGTTTAGGCAAACAATTTGAGAAAAAAAAGGCAATAAACAAATAGGGACAACGTGAAGAAATAAAGGTTTAAACCGTTGATACACCTTGTTTATATGGGGAAATAACATATAATGTCACCAATTACTAATCCTCAGCTGAATAAACTTAATACATGTACCTTACATAGATTCGAACCAGGGCCTTAAGGATACAAGTCCCTACAAATCCTATACCACTACACTACTGACTTTTCCTGAAGCAGATGCCAAATTTTAAATATATATTACCGCGTGTGTGGACTACTTTTTTCAAATTAAAATTAAATAATTACAAAAAGGAGGAAGAGTTTTTAAAACTATTTTTTTAAAAATGATAGGGAAATAAGATTTTGCATATTTTTTTAAATGGACGTTACTTACGACGTTATTTAACACATTCTTATAGGTAAAACGATTTTTCATAGTTCGTATTCTTACAATAAAAACAAGGAGTACAAAAAGGAATCCAATATTACGGAAAATATATAACGATCAGCGTATAAAGGACTAATTTTTTTCTAAATGTGTAGTATTATTTTTAGCCAATGTTTTTACCATTTTTCTGCTTTCCCAAATTGTACTTTTTATGTTAGGTATAGGTATTTAAAGCGTGAAGATTATTTTTGTTTATTATTGAATAATAATTGCGGTTTATCGTAATTTTAAAAGGTAAAGTCTGGTAAAAATAGGAACCATTTTTTTAAGATGGGCAGGGGTGGGACTCAAGCAATTTGTCTCGTATAACGCCATAGGCCTGAAATACGGGGGGGGGGGGGGGGGTAGATACCCCCCATTATTTGATTGAGGGGGGGTGGTCAATACCATTTCATCCCCCAATGGTGATGCCGTCCGTTTCATGTGTTTGGCAAAAATAACCTCATTATTTTTGTCCGGGTCGCTAAGGCGACCCGACTATAGAAACCCACTGTTCTTCAAAAATGCGAAGGAGTCTATTTCTATCGCTGAAGGTCATTTCATAAATGTTTTTTTATGAAAATTGATTACTACATTACTATTAATTTTGGAGTTTTAGTTGTGGGGGTGTAGGCGATTGCATTTCAGGACAGATAACAGCATTGCTGTTTAAATGGCCTTTTATAAAAAGCATTCTTTGATTTAGTCTATGCCAAGGACGGGCTTTTTGAAAGGGTTGGTGTAAAAGGTGCAGGGGAGAGATAAAGGCGTGAGTAACAAATAGGTTATAAGTAGAAGAAAATGATAAAGGCCACGTAGATTTTATACTACGTAATGATTTTGAGCTTGTCCATGATTGTGTCTGATATTAGTTAAGACGAAGTTTTAGGTAACTCGTTTTTGAAATGCGACCGAAGGTGTTGTAACCTATGTTTCAATTTTAAAGCTTAAACTGGGGGAGGATTCAGTTTTAAACCCATTTTGCGCCCAACCAATTGGGTTGTTTTTTTATTTTCTTTATTTGAAATGACAGTGAAGGTGGTGTACCATAGTTAAATTAAGCGTATATCTTGGGGATTCCAAATTGTAAAACACATTTTGCGCCAATGGGCGTTTTTTCTATTTTCTTTATTTGAAATGACAGGGCGGTTGTAACCTATGTTAAATTTTTTATTTTTTTGTGGTTGTTTTAATTTCATTTTTAACAATATTAAAAAAAAAAAAAAAAAATTTTTTATTTTTTTACTTTGAAATGACAGGAAGGTATAACATATGTTAAATTAAAGCTATAATTGGGATCAGTTTTTAAACACATTTTGCCGCCCAATTGGCGTTTTTTCATTTTCTTTATTTGAATGAAATACCAGGAAGGTGTAACCTATGTTAAATTAAAGCTGATTAATGGGGTATGCAGCTTCTTACCAAATTTTTGCAGCCCAATTGGCGTTTTTTCTATTTTCTTTATTTGAAATGATTGAAGGTGTAACCTATGTTAAATTAAAGCTATAACTTGGGGATTCAGTTGTAACAATTTTGCGCCCATTGGGCGGTTTTTTTTTTTTTTTTTTTTTTTTTTTTTTTTTTTTTAATTTTTTAGGTTTTTTCTTTTTTTAAATTAAAGCTTTATAACTTGGGAGATTACGGTTTTTAACAATTTTGCGACCAATTGGGCGTTTTTTCTATGTTTCTTTATTTGAAATGACAGGAAGGTGAACTATTTAACTTACAGCTTATAACTTGGGGATCAGTTTACCACATTTTGCGCCCAATGGGGCTTCGTTTTTCCTATTTCTTTATTTGAAATGATATGAATGTGTAACCTAGTTAAATTAAAGCTTTATACTTGGGGATTCAGTTTTTAACCCATTTTGCGCCCAATTGGGCGTTTTCTATTTATTCTGTATTTGACATGCAGGAAGGTGTAACCTATGGTTAAATTAAAGCTTATCACTTGGGGATTCCGTTTTTAACACATTTTGCGCCCAAGTTTGGGCGTTTTTCCTATTTTCTTTATTTGAAATACCGAAGTGTAATCTATGTTAATTAAAGCTTTAACTTGGGGATTCAGTTTTAACACCTTTGCGCCCATTGGTATTTTTTCTATTTTCCTTTATTTTGAAATGACCGGAAGGTGTAACCTATGTTAAATTAAAGCTACAACTATGTGAGGGTCAAATGTCACACCCAAGGTCAAAGGTCAACGGGGATCAAGTTGTAAACAAGGTGAATGGTTCTAATGCAATCTTATGCTCATGATCTCAAAGCATCTCTTTCAATCAGTTATGAGATTTCTTTTCATACATGTTTTGTCTGTAATAAAAGTGCAACTTAAAACGAGAAAACCATCTACTCCTTTAAATGCTTTTTAAAGGTCATTACATAGTGTCATGGCCGCTTACCGCTTTGCCACCCCCCCCCTCCTTCTGATGAGGAATTTACGTCACGACGCAATCATGTTCAGAATCGCTAGCGGTGACCCAAGCGGCAAAGCGTCAGCCGATAAATCGATCTCCCTGCCGTCGGCTCCGCTTTTCCCAAAGCGCCAAATCGTCATTGAGTTGACTTGATTTCACTTTTTGAAGCGGCGCCCGCGAGACGTCAGTTCAAGCGATAGTGCCGCTTGACTATCAAAGCTCAATCCTGCAAGCGGAATACACCAAGCGGTTTGTCCCTGAGCGGCAAGCGGCCTACACTATGTAATGACCTTTAATGTTGTTCTTATTTCTTGTCAAATTATGCTGGCGACCGACACATTTTTTTTAAATACTTTTCTCATAACAGTTTCAAATGGCAAATTTAGCGCGCTTCGCGCGCATTTTGTTCTAATTACAATTACATTAGGGATTTTATCGTAATGGCAACGTTTTAGCGCGCTTCGAGCGCACATGTTGCTAGTATTGATCTTTTCAGCAAAGTCCCGGTTCTTCATAAATTTTCATCAACCCCCTCCCCCCAATGCCAACAAGAAATTTACGCCACTGTTGAACGCTCAAATCCCAATTTCCCTGGTTTAAACACTAACTTTCCTCAAATATTTCCCTGGTTTAAAAACTAACATTGAAAGAA
The DNA here is from genome assembly GCA_023653785.1 of Ophioderma brevispina. NCBI lineage: Eukaryota > Metazoa > Echinodermata > Ophiuroidea > Amphilepidida > Ophiodermatidae > Ophioderma > Ophioderma brevispina. The sequence goes on along the minus strand of JAMKCH010028803.1, from coordinate 4,553 downwards.
TACAGATATATTTCATGCACGAAAATATCAAACAAGCCAGATAGTTTCTGATTTACACCAAGCTCAGACACACCTATATGCAGTCTGTGGTGCATGTGAAAAAATACACTGAAGGTATCTTTGTGCTATAAGGTTGAAAGAATATGGTTCAGTGTTTTTTACTAAGGGGTATTAATTGCATCAATTATTTGTTTAGGGTATGGGGAGGGGAAAAAGGTACTAGTTTAGGGTAGCTAACTGTATTAAGCTTCTATGTAGCTTATATGTTTTATAGTTTGATATTTCCGTGCATGAAATATATCTGTATTCTTTCAATGTCCTAGACTATCAAGTGAGAACAATTTGAAGAAATTTCATATTTTGTTGAAAATGTGCCAGTTGGTACCCGGTTTTGGTATCTGTTCTGGAAGAGCCAATTTACATAGAACAAAAATATTGCAATTTCTAAGATTTCGTGTATTTTTAGTAGGAGTCAGTTGCTATATAAGCTTCTATAGTTGTGGCGCGAGCAGCATAAAGAAGTGATCGCTATCAGCACATAGAGGGTTATAGGACCAGAAAATTTAAAATAGGGTCTTTCGGCGAGAGACTTGACACTTAAAAAGAATATCTTTCGATACAAAAACTTAAAATTTGGGAGGAAAACATTGGAATTCACTGAATTTTAGCGAAAAACATGGTGAGAACCTACAATATTTTTCAAAAATAATTTTAGTAGGGCATCATTGGTAACAGAAAAAAAACCAAGGTCTTTCAATGAAATAGGTGAAAAAGTGTGGTCACATCAGCATTCGGTTCCCGTCACCCATTTTCAGTGATCATGACGATGACCCTCCGTTCCCACCCGGGCCATAACCGTGTCTCGGACACCACCAAGCTGATTTAGCATGTTTAGTGTATTATGTTGCCGGCCACTGAAGTAGCTATCTTTCCAAGTCAAGTTTTTTCTTCCTGTCAAAATCAAATTTACTTGTAAGAAAAATTATCTACCAGCATGGTTTTGAAAATGTCTGAATTTCACTTAAAAAGTAAAAAAAAATATATATTCTTATACTAAAAATTACGTTTTTTATTAAAATGGTAGATGGGTATCTGACTATGAAGCCGTCACTGTTACCAGCGGTGAGTAAAAAAAACGTTGACCCTATTGTGCGCCATTTGAATTTGTAAATAATATATCTCTAACATATGTGGTACCATCGGAAAGCTTATTTCATTATCTTTAATTTGCTGCAAAGATAATTCCAATCGGTTAAGTATAGGCCGTGCTACAGTCTTTGGAATCAAGTAGTCAGCTTTTGTCCCTATGTCCACGGATTCCTATCTGAATGCACGGCGGCCAACTAAGCAAATGGCTCCCCAAAATGATGATAAGGGCATAGCTATGTTTATGTCAAATAAAGTTGTATCTTATAGGTGTAAAGCCAGTGATAATGCCAAGTTTTTTCATTAATGGCATATTTTGGTCTACAAATATAGACAATACTTTAAACCTCAAAAAAGGTTGTTGTCGATATCTGTTCCTTCATATGGTATGATTCATTCAACTCCTCCAGAAGCGCATGTATCAAGTTACTTTATTTTTTAAATGAGCGTTATGAGTGATGAGGACGTAGAAACGTTAAAAGGGCATCGATGGTAAATTGTGAATGAATTTTGTGGGGTTAAATAGCGTCACATTTATTCTGCAGTCAAAATAGCCCAATATTTTCTTCTGGACACCGAATTCTGAAAATCGATATGTCCTTCCACGATTTCAAAGAACAGAACTTTTCCCACTACATAATTCTGTCTATATCAGAACTATTATGTTCAAAAATAGAACCCCAGGTATACTGAATTGCTACGAGAAGATCTATAGAATACGGTTTCCTTTCTTATAATCAGTAGGACTATTCGCTGAATGTTTTTGGTGTGCCAACTGTACTTAGTATAAAATTATGTTTAATATAACATGGATAGACCACGCGCCTTTTCGTTCACTGATAAAACGTATATATGTTAACATTACCCAGTCCTTGTATAGGCCCTTGTCTTGGATAATGTATTCATCCAGGACCCGTGTTGCGTTTTCTTCGATCAGAGACTTGTCTAAATGCAAAACACGATAGACAGAACTTTTTGCAGGGAAGATAATAACGTGCTCAACAAAATTATTTTACCAAAATATTCACTCTATTGCTCGTTGGTTTTATTATACTTAAATTATGACTTTGGGGAATACAAATAAGGAATATCTCCACTAACTTCTTATATACGCCTATACAGAAACGAGCTCCATAAAGGCCCATTTCAAACGGCGCCATACTCCGAATAGTCAACTAAAGTGAAAGAGAGTTATCTAAACTGCTCGGTTCCAAAGTTTGAGATGAATATGATTTTAGTTTTGATTTTGTTAACTTTATGTGCAGATATACACAGCCCCCCCCCCCCCCCCCCAAAAATACCTGTGGATGTGCTGTGATAAAATTTCCAGATCCGAAATTTTAATTAATAGAGTGGTGATGTAGGATATCGATTTGAGTTTATGAGTATGTGAAAAATCATTATGCATTGACAAAAATCATGCACGATTTGTTAGAAAATTTAGGTTCCCATCAGGAAATCTCCGAGACAGTCTTCAAGATAAGAGATAAGGGTGCACTGCAAAAACGGGGGTGTTCGAAATTTTTAACACCAAGTCGGTGTCAAGCATGTTGGTGTTGAATTTTAAAATTTAACACCGCCCGGTGTTGCTGTATTATTTTAATTATACATTTTGTGATCTGTTTATGATTTGTTAGAGGCAAGCAGTTACAATAGAAACACAAATAACAAAATCAAACATTTTCTATTATCAGACGTTATAAATACATAAGTTAACCCCAAAGTTTGGTGTTAATTAACACCAGAGGGTCCGGTCCCGTATTGATTCCAGGAAGTGTTAAATTAACACCAGTACAATGTCAATATGGCATCGGCAGTGTTAAAAATAATTAACACCGACTCAGCTGTAAAATTAACACCAAGCAATGTCATATCATACATTGTAACACCAAAATTGAACACTAGCATGGTGATATTTAACATCGAAATGATGTGAATCTATAACACCAGTGGTTGCAGTCCCCTATTGACACATGGTGTTAATGTTAACACTCCAGTTTTTGCAGTGTACGGTTACATGGTTATGTCCCAATTTAATTGTTGTTTCTGCATTGGTTCTACCCCAAAAAAAAAAAAAAAAAAAATAAGGTTTGACGGTGTGGTCCCGGATGCGATGTCAATAATGTACTCAAATATCTTTAATATAATAATAACAAACAGCTATTCTTAGTTATAAATATCATAAAATGTTACCGCTTTCCTTTGATTACTTATTTATTATCTATATAGTCGCAATTAAAATAGCAGAAACAGATCAAATAATCAAAATAGAAAATTAAAAACAAATCTACATACTACTCCCTGGAATATGGAGTGATCTAATTGAATCAGGGTTAAAACGGCTAATACTAGTCGTGATTAAAGGACATTTGTTTTCTATGCTCGGCATTATAACTTTGATTTGATTCTTTTCTGGACAGTAATGTCCTACTCAATATTGGATTTTCTCAATGATGTGTTATTCTATAAATATCATGTTGGTTTTTTTTGTGGCCACATCTTCTTATATAAGATTAGTTTTAAGATCCCATCTTTGATTTTAAGAAAAATTGAGTCGCATTGAATTCAAAACACCTCCCTACATAGATCAGGACGGCAATGCTTTTATCACATTTTTTGTGGGCATGGACCGCCCTCGTAAAATTATAATTTTAATTAAAAAAATAATAACTTTGAATCGTATTTTGTGAAAGAAGCAGGTTGAAAAGGATAATTCTTTCACCACAGGAGTAAGGGAGTGTCGCATCATTTAGCGTCGGAGGGGGATGGATGATTGCAACTCCCCCAAGCTTCCATTCAAGAAATTTCGCATCCCGGGGGGGGGGGGGGGGTGGGGGGGGGGGGGGGGTTAAGGGATGATAGACATCGGGCGTTGACAAACAGTAAAATAAATAATAGTAGTAATACGTATTGCATTAGTATTGGCCAGTGCATGTCTAGAAGGTTAATCAGATAACCACCACACTTTAAAACAAAGCGGACCTTCAACATGAACAAGCGGACCTTCAACATGATAAAAGCTGACCTTTGTCACTTTTGAGGGGGTGCGTCGCACCCCTTGCACCCTCCTGGCTACGGCCTGGCTAATACCCTATTTAGAGTACCCGAATAAATCCCTGCAGCTTGACTGAGAAGCATCAACTCTTTACATTTATCCAGACGTTTAAACAGTGCATTAGCGCTTTCGCGATGCATTACCAGTGTATAGTCGCGCGCCCCCTTTCTTAAGTTTTTTCTTTTCTGTCAAAAAAATGCAGATTGCAGTCCATTTATTTTTAAAAAAATGGACACAGGCTTTTTCTTGTATTGATTTGTGTTTATTTTACTTATTTATTTAATTATTTTAATTAATTAATTTATTTAATAATTTATCTATTATAATTTATGTATTTATTATTGTAATTACC
>JAMKCH010028802.1:0-23606 GCA_023653785.1 Ophioderma brevispina | reverse complement strand
CCCTATTGCGAGTCTCTCCATCGAGGAGAATTTTGCTTTGAGAGTGTCTAGTGGGTCAAAGCAATGGGCTGAAGATTTTTACCTGGGCTTTCATGCGATTTATTCTCATCATCCTTGATGTTTCAGTCGTATTCACTACGGGTACAATACCATTTGCAAGCTTATGCGAGCTCGTTGAATCCCAGGGCCTTACAGTATACTAGAGTAAGCACTATAGGGAACTAAGGAACCGTGAACGTCACAGTACTAATTTTGGGTAATCGATGTAAATGTATCCTAATACATGAGTATGAGTATACAATAAATACGGACATCATTTACAACCCAGATGTTAACAGTTATTTGTTTTCAATATAACTATTTTGTTGCATGTTTTGCTTTTCCCCATTGTTGGATGAACCGCTTCCCGCAAGTGTGCCGCTGCTGTTAAAGTGTAAACAACCCAATACATACATCTTCTAAATTGATATGTTACATTGAATTGTTCACAAAAATCATTACAATATAATTCTGTTTTTGCATTCTACACGAAATTCATACTGTATACTGTCTCGTTCCTTTCCAATAAGGCACAGTCCATAAGTCGATTTAATGCTAAATTGATTAACGAAATGACAAATTTCAAAAAATATAAAATTCTTTATTTATTGATTGTCCATGCTTAACATAGTTAGTTTAGCATAATAGTTAATTATACTTTTGCAAAACGACTGGTAAATAGACTAAAACCCACTAAAATTATCCCAACTTGACGGAGCTAAGCTTTTTTTTCATTCCCCAATAGTGGGTCTACTATAATATACTCAATGATTGTTTTACATTCTACATCAATTAAATACTTCTTAAAGTTGATCATGTATTCGTAATAATGTTAGGCCAAGGTTTAAGTGGGTTACACGCACGTTATAGTTTAACACTGCGTTTTTCTCCATGGGACCGAATTACCGTGGTGCCTACTTGCCGTGGAGACCGACTGACGGGACCGAATTGATATTGAATCCGAATTCGCATGGGACCGAACTGGTTTGGGACCGAATCGACCAGCGTTCTTTACTGCTTCCAGTTGGAGTCGGGTCAGCCTTGACAGTTGTTGCAAAATTGCAGGGCCCATATGACTCCCAACTGACACAATTTATGATGCCAGATCGACTATAATTAGGAACTTTAATACTCTGTTCTAAAATTCAAAGTTGGTGCTTGGTACTTGACGGTTTGTAATTGTAGTAATTTGAAGAGCTTATATTCTTGTATTGTTTTATAATAGTAAACGATAATAGTAGCCGTAAACAATCCTTTTTCCTTGCCGCGATCCCGCACGGCGGCCCGACCAGCTGTAATCTTTTCAAGAGGTAGGCTAATAAGTTGTTTTGCTTTTAAACTGGCAGACGTAAAATGATCGGCATAGGCAACAACTTTCATAACGGGCAGCGGAGGCAGTCAGTCATATACACAGCGGATTTGCTCTTACTAGCTGGTCGTACGCGACCAGCAAAAACGTGGTCACAAACTGACAACAACACCACTTCTCTTGTTGTGTCCTATAGACGATAGCGGGACATTTGTTTATTTTTGCGGCGCCCCTGTTGGTGTAAAGAAGAGACAGTCTGAAAAACTGACAGCCAAAAAGCCCGCTATCCTTTGCATGGCATTTTTTGTCTGTAACTTTGTTTCCAAATCCAATATACCAACATTCTTATTATCACATGCTTGCTAATGCTACCATCTGCAAATTTGTGACTGATTTTAGAGATCCAGGAAGGTCTGCAAGTACTTTAGGGCTCAGATTTTACATTGTCTGTCTTAGAGACATGTAATCTTTTGTCTGTTCAGACAACAACAGAGGTTGGCCTGAATGTGAACATGTGACATCATAGGTCACACATCTAAGTATTCAGATATCGAATACCGATGATTGCAATATTAAAGAGACACTAGGCACATTTGAAAAATAGTGCGCCGTCACGATTTTTCAAAATGATATTTTTGCATGGTTGTAAGCTTTTATAAACACTCGATTAGCCCGCACCAGCCAATGATTAAGAACCAAATCAGCGCCCTTATGAGTAAACATAACGATTTAAGGAATTAATGTTCGCCGGCGACATTAAATTCACCAGACGACGGAATGGCTTTTAACACGAGAAAACACGCGCTGTATGCAATGATTCCCAGGCATGAACCCTGTTTTACCGGTCTGTGACCTTGTGTGTGTTAATATCAATGAGTATGAGTCTATGATATTCATGATATACACATTTGTTAATTAAAGTTATTGCAAAACTAAAAGTTGGCTTGACATTTACCTGGGTGTCTTTACCTCTTATAACCCGCTGTTTTGGAGTTAGTGTTATTTTTTCATGTGTAAACTGTATCGCTATTCTTCCATGGCCTAGACTCATCATTTGGCGAGCAATTGGAAGAATTTCATATTTTGTGAAATGTGCCAGTGCCCGTGCCATCGCTTTAAAAATATTCAGGCACGATCACGAGGAACAAATTTAGATATTCCATTTTATGATTAACAGGCGATTGAAATTGATTATCCAAAATTTTGTCCAAGTGATAATATATTTTACACAATGCATGAATATAGGCAGTTAATTCTTTTTTAAATACGATATCAATTGATTCTCTCACATTCACAGTACAATAGTAGTGGCCGTGGTTAAAAACTATTGGGGCACGTCTCGTATCGCGCTAGAGTTGTATTAACATGTTAAATCTATTGTTCAGGAACTTGTATTAACAACTTACAGTATTGGGGTAGCAGCCCCCAGAAGAATTATTTATACGAAAAGCGTATACTTGCTTAAAGCAATAACAGCAATTTTTCAAGAGCCCCCAATTTTCAAAATTTGATATTTTTGCACAGTTATGTTGGTAATTTCGAGTTCAAAACTACACCTGGCTAAGGCGAGAATAAAATAAGCGATTATGTAATTATAATTGGGATCCCATATTGTACTTAGCGGCAGAGCTGAAAATGCTAAGATTATGTCCGTCTATGATGAAAGATGCCACCTCAAGAACAATGACCTCTAACTTGACATCCTGAGCAATAAAACAAACGAATGGATGAGCGTAGACACGTACATAGGCGATATTTCCTGGCTATTTCATATTGCAACGTTTCCAGCAGCCGTTTAATATTATCGATATCTCCGATATTAATTATTCTAATTACAAAATTCCTTCGTTTTGGTGGGCGACACACAGACATTTCCGAGCTTAACCATTCACAGGGTATTTACTAGCCAGTTACCACTCAACCGTAGTAAAAATCTCAAAATTTTTGGAAAATTGGGGTGAGCTCTTCTATAAGTAGTCTTTCGGCTATTAGCTTTAAACAGCAATGGCTTAATGGTGTTTCAATCGCACATCATAAAATACATTTTCTGGGCTGGTCTGCGCCATGTTTTCACGAGATATCCAAGATGGCGTCCACAGTGCACGCCATAGTTGATAATAGTAATCGCACTATGTCAGTATTTTTGTTGTTGTTATTACTGGACCCACATAAATCAATTTCTGTCACTTTCAAATCTTACTACCTTCAATTTCAAATGGCTACCAAAACAGATTGTACTTAGCGGCAGAGCTGAAAATACTACGTTTATGTCCGTCTATGATGAATAGTGCCACCTCAAGAAAATGACCTCTAACCTCTTGACTTGCCTGAAGCCATAAAACAACTAATGGGATGAGCGTAGACATCGTACATGTCGATATTTCCTGGTTTTTTTTTTTCTATTTTAATATTGAGGCCATTTCCAACAGCGTTGAATTATTATCGGATAATCTCCGATATTATTATAAATCTAATTAACAAAATTCCTTCGTTTGGGCGACACAACAGACATTTTTCGAGCTTAACCATTCACAGATATAGTTTTTACTAGCCAGTTACCAATGCAACCTGTAAAAATCGGGGGTGGCAAATTTTTTGAAATTGGGAGGCTCTTCAAAAAATGTGCTATTAATTGCTTTGAAACCCATGGGGCTGAAAGGGTGTTCAAACAACATCCACACATACTTGCTAGCCGGTCTGCGCCATGGCTTTTACGAGATATCCAAGATGGCGTCCACAGTGAACGCCATAGTTGATAATAGTCGAATCAGCACTATGTCAGTATTTTTTGTTGTTATTGTTGTTTCTGGACCCAATAAATCAATTTCTGTCACTTTCAAAGTCGTTACATACTTCAATTTCAAATGGCTACCAAAACAGATAATTCTAGAATTAGCCCGATAACAGCAAATTTATGAAATTAAAGTATTTGCGAAATGACGTTGTACATGCTATTGAATACAATAAATATATTTATGATACTTTATAATAACTCAGATGATGTCTGTTGTGAGTTCGTTATTATCAAAGGCACATTTCTAATTCTGGCTCATTAATTTTGTTTTGTGGCTAATAATGGTAAATTTGTATCATGGTGTTTTTGAAGCTATTTACATTTTTGCTGCCATATTTGGCTGGCAAAGCAGTTTAAAAGTATAAATTTGTTAATTGTATCCAATAACATACACCTATATATTTCGTATATATTTTTAACGTATATTTTGCTAAGATCGGAATTTTTCTATAATTATCTGCTTTGGCAGCCATTTTGAACTTTAAGTATGTGACGACTTTATAAGTGTCAGAAATGGAATTATTGGGCCCAGTAATATATTTCTCTACATAAATATTTACTGATTTAGTGCTGATTCCATTATTATCAGCTATGGCGTTAATTTTGGACGCCATCTTGAATATCTCGGTAAAGCCACGGCTCAGAGCTTGCAGCAGTGCATTTTTACGATGTGGATGGATTAGCCCATGTTGTCAGCAGTTACGGCGTTTTTCGTGTGAATAAACCTTCTGGCCTCCCGCCCTATATATCGTAGTCATGGAGGAAACAGCAGCAATATAGTTTTTACTCGTATTAATACCAAAATCGGATATTGTGTAGATGCTTAATTAACATCCAAATTGCTGTATGGGTTCATTTCATGTTTGAATATTTTCTTTTGCCTATACACCATCCATTAAGTATGGTAAGTGATGACGGTAGATTCACAGATGCAAATCCAGAAACACGTGGTCAGAGAAAGAACGGTTAAATAGTCATCAGCTTGTCTACAAGCTACAAGGGTGAAATGAATTATTTTATTTTCTTGTAGAGTCCTCATCCCCACCGATAATATGAAGAATGACATTGAAATTGAGGATGGCGCCTTTGACGGAATCAAGAAATTGAAAAACTTGTAAGAACATTGATTTGAAACTAGTTGGTACTCTAGGTTGGAAAACATGAGTAGAAAATAATCTTTGCCTAGAGACATCCAAATTGGAAGGCTGAGCTTTCGACACTCTAGCGAATGCCATCATCAGAGCAAAGTAAACAGCCATGCTCGGCCATCGCCGAGCATGTGTGGAACGACCAACATAACATTGACTGGGATAAGACTAAAATTCTGGACAGGAACACTAATTGCACTGAAGGGAAACTCAAACTTAATTACTGGGACGGTGTCCTTTGATCATCACTTTTTGTTCTCTCCCCCTTTGTTTACTGGTGTATATAAAGTGCAACATCATGACTGTTTAGTTTGCTCTGATGGTGTCGAAAGCTCAGCTTTTAAATTTGGATGCCTCTAGGGAAAGACTATTTTCTACTCTTGTAAAACGTTGTTTGCACGTTGGTTTATATTGTTGTTGTATTCCTGGGATTGTAGTTGTTTTTTTAATCTACATTTCCATAAGGCAATTGACCTATTCAATGGGAGATTTACTTATCGTAATCATATGCATTATGATAATACAATCCAAAATAATATTTGTCTGTGGTTTAACTACGTACATAATGTCCATCACATTAAAACAGTGAATCTTTGAGTCGCTTTAGTGCTTGCTTCGATTAGTAAATGCACCAATCTTTGCTAAAGAATAAAGGAAAAACTACAATGCCCAATATGGCTAGAAAATCGTTCAGTCAACGTCAAGTATAACCCCTCCTTCTTTACATTCTTTATTTTGTTCTTTTTCAGATTCGTCAGCGATCATAGAATTTGTTGTTATTTTGACAATTTAGAAAACTGCATAACGTTAGGAAAACAGCCTGTTTTCTTTATGTGCGGTAGTATGATGCAAAATTATGTTCTTAGGGTGTTTATGTGGATTCTTGGAATTAGCGCTTGCTTTGGGAATGCGTTTGTGTTTATTTGGCGAATAAAGTCAGAAAAGAAATCTACTGTCCAAGCTGTTCAAGCCATTTTCGTAGGAAATCTTGCCTTTTCTGACCTTTTGATGGGCATTTACATGTTATACTTGGCTGGCGTAGATGCGTATTATGCTGAAGAATATTACCAGTTTTCAGATGTATGGCGAACAAGCATAGGTTGCAGAATTGCGGGTTTCTTGGCCCTTCTTTCGAGTGAGTCCTCGTTGCTCTTGCTAACACTCATTACGGTAGATAGGTATCTTGTTCTGGTTTTTCCTTTTAGTCTTAAACACTTTACAAAAAAGATTGCTACTCTTTCAGTCGTGTTTGGTTTGTAAGCATTGGTTTGAGCTTATCTGCTTCTATTCTCGCTGGGCCTAACTCGGACTATTATGACCTTTCAGATGTATGTATTGGACTCCCTCTAGTAACAAGAGCTATGAGTTATGATTTGGATGAAATTGATGACGGGAATGCTTTAACCGATTACGTGTTCACTGTTTCTCAGTTTCTCTTGCTAAAGACTCCCAAGATTGGTATTTTCCCGTTATCGTTTTCCTTGGGATAAATTTGGTATTGTTATTTGCGATTTTCGTTTTTTACATTGTGATATTTTTATCCGTTAGAAAATCTCGCAGAGCTGCTCAAGGCATTAACATAAAACATGAAGTTCAAATGGCATTGCGCATGACAGTAATTGTTCTAACTAATTTTTCTCTGTTGGATACCAGTCATAATATTAGGTATTTTGTCACAAGCTGGGTTAATTGTGGTCCCACTTGAAATGTACGTTTGGTCTGTAGTGTTTATTTTAACCATCAATGCCTCATTAAATCCATATTTGTGTACTCTTGCATCTTTGATAGCAGAGTCATTGACTTAATCACGAGAGAAAAAAAACAAGATCTCATGGAAAATAATTTATCAATTAAATTATATTTATTACATTCAAATATAAGTATTATACAATGTGAATTAATGAAAATAAATTAATAATATTAATAAATTTCATGTTAACTATTCTAAAGGTACCTTTAGGAATATTTCGGAATAATAGTTAAAAATTTGTTGCTGGGCTGGAAACACCTATGCTTTAGACCTTCGAATAAAAAACCTATACGTGAAAGGTTCTGTTTTACAAGGTCTGTAAAGGAACTTGCATTAGATCGTGTAATTATTAAATTAAATTTCCTGAACAAAACAATGCAAGCCAATCAATCATATGTAATGGTAGTTAAGAGTATTATTAGATAAAATTAGTAAAATGATGAATACACCATCACTAATAACTCTCTGCAATGTCCAAAATGGAAATGAGTTTCGCCCTTGAGTAAGGCGCTTTACCTCAATTCTTCCTCCCTACCCAGGTGTTGTACCCGTGTAGAAGGAATTATAGTCCGCCGGACTCATAGTTCACCTAGCTACAACGGTAAAGAATAGGGCGCTCGATTCACTTGACTATTCAAGCAACATTAGTTTCACGCTTTATTCCGTTATCGTCTATGGAGCCCGGACTATGGCTCCACCGGACTAAAGTTACTTTCACACCGGCATTATTCAATTTTGGGAAGTTAACAGATTCGCTTTAGAGGAGGTATAGCGACCCCCCCCTCCACAGCAATATTATACTGTGGAGTCTGGCCCAATCGCTTCGAAAAAGAGATGGGCGCCTGGTTCATGTGTACACTGATCTGTCTGTTTATCTGTATTTACTTTGAAGATGTTATTATGAAACTGACAATTTAGATTCAACCCTACACATTTTGAGTTTCACTTTTGGACACCTTGGTGATCATAGCTTTACACTAAATCAGCTCAAGATACACTTTCGTATTTAATAAATAATGGGCTTAAGTTTGTAGTTTGTGAAAATATTAAAATACAATTATAATGATAGTTATTTAATGTTGTTAGACTTAAAATCGCATTTTGTCACTCTTCGGACACAGGTCCTTCTCTTTGCTTGCCAGGCCACATTTCGAAAACTACAGGTCGGAATTTTCAGATCAGTTTGTCAACTTTACAGTGACACAGCACAGTTGGTATAAATAGAGGGTCCTTATCTAATTTGTAATTGCATTAGAAAGTTATGGTGACTAGTGGGAATTGGAAGTGTTGTTTTTTTAACACACTGTATTTTTCCAGTTTATAGAATGGTGTATGATATGGTTTGGGTGAACCTCTGAGAGATAGGAGCTGGAACAAAGGCGTATCGGGCCTACCCGCTCTGAGTGGGGGAATTTTCCCTCTCAGGGGGGTCAAAAGGCCAATTTTTACCGGTCAGAGGGCTAAAAAACGGCTGATTTAGCATGATTTTTGCAAATTTTTTCCCGGCCAAAGTTGTCAGGGGGGAACCTGCCCCCCTGCCCCCCCCCCACACCCCGCCTGTTACGCCACTGAGCTGGAAAGAATACAACATCCCTGGTATGGGAAATTCCTGCTAGATGGCGCTTATTTTTGAAAATGCAAGCCAAAACCGCAGGAAATAGCATTTATAAGTGTATAATTTTCTTTAAAATTAATTCGATTTTAAAGAATCCTTGCAAAATTAAATCAACCATTAGGAGTTTATAAAGAAAGTTCTTGTAGAAGGTGCAGTTTAAAATGGCCGCAAAATGCTCCCAAAATGTAAGCTTTAAACAGTCACTAATAGTGTAGTTGTCGGTGTGAATGATGAGAAGAATGAACCACAGAACAACTTCCCGCTACTCCAATATTGAACCCCACACCACCGAAAGTGTTTTATTGTGTGCGCGATTAAAGTACTTTGTTTGTTTCAATCTGTCATTTGTTGAATTATTTATTTCATGTGGTGTACGTTGATTATGTATTTCATTGAGTTGTTTAGAGCAACGGCTTCCACGTTTACAAAAAATAATAAAATTATTAATTTAGGAAAAAACAACTTTTGTAATGGGATGTACCACTTTCCATGCTACAATGTGTGTTCAAATGTCTAGTCATCCTAGTTTCAAAGTACTTATGCTATTTTCCTCCAAATCAGTAGAAGTGAATGGTTGTACGTCTCTTTTGCTTATGTTATAAAAGTAACAAACAATAAAATTACCACTGAATATCATGTACCACCATTGCCTTCAGATTATATCAGAATCGGACATGCAAATGATTCAGGATATTAAAGAGATATCACACACGAGGCCTTGTATGTCTGGCCGACTTATATCTATTCCGAATGAAAAACAGCATTGGGTGTATCAGGCTGCACAGTAACCAATGTTTTCCTTTAAACACGGTCTATTATACTGCAAGAAAATTGTTCTGGGCCTAAAAATTGTCAACAGAAACAATTTTTGTGTTATCATACTTCAAATTTTGTACAGGGTCAAAATTTGAAACCTCAGGATAAAGAAGAATAGAATGATTAGCCAAAACATGATAAGTGCAAGTTGGGAAGTGGGATGGGAGCAAGGCCGGACATGGCCAATTATGTTAATGGTTAAACAAAAACAAAAACAATGATTACACCTTTTTTTAAACTGAGAGTTTACAAACTATCTTAAAAATGAAACACATTTTTCTTATGACAGAAAATATACATGGCATTTATTTGCTAATCATGAAGTTGAACCTTATTGTCATTTTTAACATCCTAAATAACAAAATATTTATTGGTGCCATTTTTTCTGAATGTTCCTTAGGCGGTCATTTGGATTGCAAATTGCGGCATTTTTTTACATAATTTGACAACATCTTGGTACCTAAAACGCCTACAAAGAGATTTTTTTTTTCCTGAATTCTTTAATTTGTAGCTCAAAGTAATAATTTACAGGCTAAAATGCAGGGTTCTTTGAAGATCACAGATGCTGTTTTTGAAAATTGATGTTTTTTGCTGCGCATCCAACAATTTTTTGTTTGCATCATTCCCCTCCACCAACCAGAAAAAACAACAACCTGTACTCTTTGGCTACATGCTCATGTCCCTTTGGCGGCCACAATGGATTTCAAAATGGCGACGAACGATTTTTCATATTTTGAAATGTTATCGGTTTTCACTTCTTACGTATGAGGCAGCAGCTAAATGTGATTGAATTTGGTTGATCCAGCTCACTGTTTAGTGGTTGGGGTTTGAGAAGTCCATATCTACCGGTGGACGAAAGGTCATTGATCTGCAGTTTTGTAATATGGAGACCACATTGGCAACTGGATATGGCCAGCGGCAGCCCCCCATCGGTGTATATTCTGCTGTTGAAACGAGACCGACTCCTGTGGCGAATCCTGTTCAAGGTGACCGTATTCCTTGTGTGGAAGACTGCTACCAGGTGGTTCTGTCATAGGTGTGTTATTGAATTGGTCTGGTCTGGGGTACAGCCAGGCAGTGTTCCATTCTGTACGCTGTTGAATGGGAGCGGAGATTTAATAAACGGCGTGTCGACAGAAAGGTCGACGAGAGCGTAAATCTCTCTCCTGCCGATCTCTGTGTGATTGCTTTGACAGTATGTAACAGGCATGTGCTTTTGTTGTCCAGCACGAGCCTTGTTCGCCAGTTTTTTGTGTGTGATGTTCTCTCCGATGCACCTGGCATTTGCAATGCCTGAAAGCACTGCATGAAACTCAGATGGAGTGGACGAAGACAGCCAGTAATCATAGGGCGTAAAACCCGTGTGGGTGGGGTGGGGGGGATATATCCCCCCAATAATTTGAGAGGGGGGATGGTTCAATACGATCATCCCCATAATGTTGATGCCCGTTCATAGTGTTTTTTGGCCAAAATAACCTCATATTTTAGCCATAATGATTTAAAAATGGTCAATTATCCTTCCCGCGCTCTGTTCGCGCGCATTTTTGGTCTAATTACATTACAGTTGACGATTTTAGCTTCTAAATGGCAAAATTGTCTTTCGCGCTTCCGCGCACACCATGTGCTAATATGGGATCTGTGTTAAGCGAAACTCTTGGTTCCATTCAATAATTTTCATTAACCCCATCCCCCCCACTGTCAAAAAGAAATTTACGGCCACTGCCAGTCAATGGTTCTCAATATGGTTTGGTTGTGTACTGTGTCCAGCTTTTTGTGTGAGACTATTGCGCCACACTGGGGTGGCATATTCAAGCACGCTGTAGACCAGAGCCTGGGCAGTGGTGCGTAGAGTGATGGACTAGCACCCCATCAAGAATCGCCAACAAGGCGACACAGGAGTTATTCCTCGAAATACCTTTGCACATACTGACTCGAGATGCTGCCGATAAGCTGCCGATCAAGCTCCACTCCCAGACAAATGGGTCGTGAGGATTTGTTATTGCAAGGCGCTCCATTGAGCGATTGATGTTGGAGCTGGCGATGATCGAGCTTCTTTGATGTAAAGATGAAAGGCATTAGCGGTAGTCTTAGCTTCACTCAGCCATAGGCGTAAATCCCGGGGGATGGGGGGGATATCCCCCCAATATTTTGATGAGGGGGGATGGTCAATGGGATCATCCCCCTCCCCCCAATGTTGATGCCTGTTCATGTGTTTTTGACCAAAATAACCTCATATTTTACCATAATAGTTTAAAAATTGGTAAATTTCCGCGCGCTTCGCGCGCATTTTGTTCTAATTGCAATTACATTTAAGGATTTTAGCTTCTAAATGGCAAAATTGTTAGCGTGCTTCGCGCACACGTGCTAGTAATGGATCTTTTCAGCAAACCCTGTTTCATTCATAAATTTTCGTCAACAACATACCCCCAATGTCAAAAAGAAATTTACGCCACTGCACTCAGCTTGAGTCTCCAGGTCATGAGATATGCTGCAAGTAGGGCCATATCTGCAGTAAGTGTGCTTTCTACTTCTGTCCGAGTGAAGAAGGGCAAGATCGTTGGCGTAGCCATATTGTCTAGACGTTGTTTAATGCAAGTCGCTGCTATACAAGTTGTGCAGCATGGGAGCCAATTATACTGATCCTTGTGTGACTCCGTTCCTCAGACGACGCAGTCGATTACTCTGCCCATCAGTTGTCTTAAGAACAAAGCTACGGTTTTAAAGCATTTTACATATGAATTTTACAAGGTGACGATCCGGGATGGTCCTGAGAAGCTTGAGTGTCAAGCCCTGGTGCCACACGGTGTCATATACTGCAGTAAGGTCCACCAAGGTGACGCATGCCTTAAAAAGCTTCTCAAAACTCTCTTCAATATCATTTGTGAGTTTTACAATCTGATGGACAGTGCTTCGGCCACGGCAAAATCCTGCTTGTACGTCAGGCAGATGGGATTTGAAGACTGGCTCCAGCTGGACCAGGATCAACCTCTCAAGGAGTTTGAAGGAAACGCACAGTAGTGATATTAAGCGGGAGTTCTTGGGGTTGTCAACAGGCTTGTTTCGTTTGGGAGTGCGATGATGGTAGCCCTCCTCCAGATCTTGGGTAAGGACTGTTTGGTAAAAGGCAACATGTGTAGAACTTCTGGAGCCATTCGATATTCAAGACATCGTGCATGGGCCACAGTGCATCAAGAACTCCGCTGGTATATTATCAGGCCCCTAGATGGGCTTTTACACTCTTTAGTTGGCTGATAGCAGAGGAGAGCTCATCTAGTGAGAAGGGTGTTGAAAGGGACCCGTCCACGCCAGGGGCTCGACAAAGTTTGGCGATCTCTTTTTTAACATGGCGAGTGTGACCCTTACCAATATCCTTGAAACGACCATTTCGAGGAGTTGGCAGACACAGGAAATTTCGATGGTTTGGAAACTCTGCCGGTGAGGCGGTTTATGGTCTTCCATGCCTTCCTGCTAGAATGAGTGAAATCGATTCCCTGGACCGTCTCCTCCCAGCGCTCACGACGTTTCCTGTCCAAGCAGTTTGTCAGATCTGAAGCCTTGGGTGTCTCTTCTTCCCCGGGTTAAGAATTCAAGAATTCATTGTAAAGAGCATCACATTCCTCATCCCAGGATGGGATATAACTGCGACGACACCCACGTGGGATGGTCTTCTTTGCTATCTTAAATGTGCAACAAGAGATTTCGAGGCATCCAAATATTGTGTCATAATAGTAATTTCATAATAAATTAGACACTCAATAGAGTTCCTTGTATTTCGCTACAGAAATGCCTTAAAAGAGAGAAAAAAGGCGATTTTGATTTGCTTATATTTCAATGTAAAAACATAGGCTGAATTTTGTATTTGCTCCTATACGGAATTAGAAATTTCACAATTTTTGTACCAAAGAAACATTTCCAGCTTAATCCTTTTCAGATGGGTATATATTTGATGGAAAGCTTTACATCAGGATAAAAATCAGTACTTTCGATTTTTAAGGGACACCTGATATGTGAAATCTCTCGTTGCACCTTTAATAAAGAGTTTACATAGTGCTGTGTAAGAATTGTCCAGGTTGAAGGAGATAGGTGTTGGAAAGTTGGGCACTTTGGAATCCACCAGGTTCTCAACTGGTCCCAGTCTGCCTTGCGAAAGTTCCATCTTTTTACTGGCTTTGTTGGTACAGACTTAGCACGGCTGTCCTGAGCGATCAGTGATGATCTATGTTGAGACTTCGGAAAGCGATCGAGAACAGTACGGTGATCAGAAAGGCATCCATATTTTAAATGCAGGGTCACGATTTGAGGTTGTGTTCCACCTTCCAGAGTAGAAACTGTCTGTTTGCTTGGGGTCGTTGTACGCCAGATATTAAAGTCCAGTCCTCTAGGGTGGATCCGTCAGGGTGCTGTAGCCCCAGGTAATGCTATGACTGTTGAAGTCACCAGCATAGATGCACCTTCCATGGGTAGCGCTCTCGGTGTTTGCAGCTAGAGTATAGCCGCAAATTTTCAGGATGGAACTGTCAGTTGCGTGAGTCTCTTGGAGGAGAATCGCAGGGACTTTGTACGTTTTTGTAAGATGTTCAATCATGTTGATCTTTACTTTGTCCTAGTGAGTCCTTCCACATTCAGTTGAAGCACAGAGATGCCATCTGACTTGACATCCGATGATGCCTGCCGTGATGAGAGCACGCGTTCCAGTCTGGCATCAGATTGTGCCCGGACGGGGAATGATCAAAAATACAATGAGTTGAAAAAAACAACAACAGTGAGTTAAAAAAAAGACAACAGGGATGTTACCGTAGCCTCAGGTTGATTATCATTCATCTGATCAAAATCAGTTTCCGGGGCTCACCACGAGGTAAACATGCACATATTATATGCACAAATAGTTATCAGAATCAGGGTCTACATAGTACATGGTGTTTTAATATACATAGGCCTAAGTAGTTATCACTAAATCAGAATCAGGGCTCACATCATATAGGGTAACTATGATATGCCCTTCTGGGAATGTTAGCGTCAAACTTCTACTACTGTATTGCAGGATGACTTTTTAAGATACAAACCACGTGTTTGTTAACTTTGACGATTGTGAACTGCTTCATTATGTTTAGACTTAGTCAAAATGCATAACAAATGCTTGCATAAAGACATCAAATTTAACAAAAATGGCTGCCTCTGACGTATTCTACTTCCAAGAGTTTTGCGATAAATTAAGGAAAATATTTTGAAAAGTATCTCCTTATGTATTTTATACGGACATATTAATCAAATTTTGTGAAAATGGGCGCATTTTTATTTAAAAGCCATTGTTTTTTTAATAAAATTTAAAGTGACTTTACAGCTTGTAGTATATTCTGTTGGACAATGCACCCTATAAAGTTAACAAATTGCTAAAAAGTATAACTTATGTCTGCTATGTGCAGAAACATGCTGAAATATGTGATAAAATGGCCACCATTTTGAAATTCAAGATGGCTGCCATAGGGATGTCAGAAAAAATGGCACCAATTAAAATTTTGTTTTATACAACATAAGGATTTAAAAAAACATTGGTTCCACTAATGCAGCAAAAGTGCAGTTTAATCCCCAAATTCCTACAAAATGCCATGTACTGCATACGCCGCAACACGCGAAAAACATCGCATAGTGTTACGTGTGCCAGCTGGACGCCGTCAATTGTGGAAGCAACATTCAAGGCTGAATCCCGATGCTCTGATCTTACGATGAACCTTATGAAGTGGAACTAACCCCTCAATAGACAATTATACCGATCCTTAGAAAAGGAAAAGACTGGAATTGTTTTCTCAAGAAAAATTTATGCCGATCTTTGGATAAAATAAACAAACTGAAAACACTAGAAATTGAAAATTAAAAAATTCTGATACTTGTGTGACTATTTCATAAACTAAAGGAAAATATTCCCCTGTTTAAGCAGTGGTTTAACCACATTGTAACAATACCATATCACCAAACATACTCATCAACACACATTTGCTTAATAACCAGATAGCAAGTATACCTTACTTATTCGCATTTAGGTCTTACCATTACCCCTATCCTTTTCCACAATATTCCTTTCAGTGTGATCATTTTTAAATAATTAAATTTTGCAGGCAGGATATTTTCACCCCAAATCATCACTGCTTTAACTCCTTTTGCATATTAAGCTAGAACAAAAATTGCACGTTGCTTACTGATACTCCCATGCTCCTAGCGACAGCATAACTTAATAACCATTTTGTGAGATAACTTGTCATTCTTTCCTAGATTCCAGTGGTCTTTGTAGCTCCGCACCCGATCAGCAATGGCTAAATTTCCCCAAATGGACTGGAGAGCCACAGATATGGCGGAAGAATTCACCTTGTTTAGACAGCAGATTAAACTGTGCCTGCTCAATCATAACATTAGAGATAAGGAGTCACGGGCCAGGAAAATTATGCTCGCTGTAGGGAAACCTGTTATGAAAAAGATCAACTCCAGCTTGACAACCACTGATAAGAAAGACCCTGCAAAACTCTGGGAACTGTTTGAAAGCCAACTCACTACCAAGGTTAACTTTAGGATACACAGACTTGAATTCATCAGATGTAGACTCAAACCACGGGAAGACCTCCACTCCTTCGTAGAAAGATGCAGAGAAAAAGGCAACCACTGTGACTTCACACCGGAAGAGTTAGCTGAACGAGTAATAGAATTAGTAATAAGCTCAACACCATATGAGGAATTCCAGAAATTTTTCTTAGACCAGGAGAAAGGCTACTCCATTGAGAATTTGCTGAAAGAGGGACGTAAATATGAAGGATTGTCAGCTAACAGAAGACATCTAAGCTCCCTAGACAGTAACCCAACCTTGGAGGCATGTGCCATATGCCGTCATACACAGTCGTATACTGCCGGGAAGAAACCATGCGGAAACTGTTGAAGTCAACAGCCTAGACGCAAGGTGTACCATAAGTAGGTAGAGAATCTGCTTGAAGCTGGGAGTTAGGTGGCTTGTAGACATTGATGACGTGGACATCTACAATTTGGGTCGTTGCTCAATCCAGGGTGGAATATGCAGGTGAGGTTGCAATGTGTTCCCATTGAGCTGTGTTTCTAACAAAGGTGGCAATCCCATGGGTTGCGCTCTCGGTGTGTGCAGCTAGAGTATAGCCGCAAATTTGCAGGATGGAACTGTCAGCTGCGTGTGTCTCTTGGAGGAGATGGAGGTAAGATGTTCAATGATGTTGATCTTTGCCCTAGTAAGTTCTTTGACATTCAGTTGAAGCACAGAGATGCCATCTGACTTGACATCCGATGATGCCTGCCCTGATGAGGGCACGTGTTCCAGACTGACATTAGGTTGTATCCTCCGACGAGGCATGATAAAGATACAGTGAGTTAAAAAGACAACAGTGAGTTAAAAAGACAGTGAGTAAAAAAAAATAAAAATAGAAAATAGGGATGTTAGCGTAGCCTCAGGTTGATTATCATTCGCCTCATCAAAATCAGTTTCCGGGGCTCACCAATCACCATGAGGAGGTTGATAATCTTAGCCGCCTTAAAAAGCATAACGTGCACACATTACTATGCACAAATAGTTACCACTGAATCAGAATCAGGGTCTACATAGTACATGGTGTTATACATAAGTAGTTATCACTAAATCAGAATCAGGGCTTACATCATACATGGGGTAACAATGATATGGCCTTCTGGCAAACTTCTATATTGCAGGATGACTTAAAAGATAGAAACCACATGTTTCTAACTTTGACGATTGTGAACGGCTTCATTATATTTAGACTTAGTCAAAATGCATAACAAATGCTTGCATAAAGACACCAAATTTAACAAAAATGGCTGCCATGTTTAGTTCTTTATAGCCATTTTTATCTTATGTACCATTCTGAAATGCCTTTTATAACCTCTGATGTATTCTACTTCATGTGTTTTGCGATAAATTAAAATGTTTTGAAAAGTATCTCCTTATGTATCTTTTATAGACATATTAATAGTAGAGCTGTTAAGCATGGGAATCGTTCATTTTTTGAAGAAAGCATGAAACTTGGTACATGACTTCTATAGCATCAGAGGTTCCGAAAAAAAATAGACCCAAAAATATTACGCCCCCTGGTGGCCGCCATATTGAATTCCAAAATGGCCGCCAAAATCACAATTTTTTGGCCATATCTTTAATTGTACAGCAACTAAAACCAAATTTGAGGTGTCTAAACCTATGTTTTTGATACCAATGAACCTCTTGGTGATCTCAGAATTTTATTGGAGGCTGCCATATTGAATTTCAAGATGGCCGCATGAAATGTTCAAAATGGCTGTCAAATTTGCCATTTTTAGCCATATTTCCAGTTCTGTAGCAGTTCTGATTAAAGTTCAGGTGTCTATATCTATGTTTTTCATACCCAGAAACTTTCAGTGATCATAATTTGTTTTTCAGGTGGCTACCATATTGGATTTCAAGATGGCGGAAAGACTTTTAATTCAAAAATATTGATTAAAATACAGATTTCTAGCAGTTATGTCTCGTTTGGGCCCGAACAGAACATATATAAAACGTACGCTACCGTGAAAATAGTCCACCGGCAGCGCGCACTAAATTTCGGATGATTAACCGCCAACACGCGGTGAATCTACACGGTGAATCGTCCTTAACCCAAATTGTTTCTCCAAATGGTAAAGAATACAATCTTCCCGGGACCTTGCAGGTGGATAAACATTGTGGGTGCGTCTTAAGGTCACGCAGGGTAGGTGTTGATCACTAGCGTATCCTATGGCACGCTCCACGTATCAAATCATGGCGAGTTTCGTGCGCTGTATATCGAGTTTACCCCGCTATATGTCGAGTTTACAGCGCTGCCTATAATGTGCCGAGTTTCATAAATCATGTCCAGAATAAATCATGTCCAGAATAAATCATGCCGAGTTTTAAAAAACTGGACATGATTTTTTTCAACATGTGCAAACTGGACATGATTTTTTTCTCAACATGAGCAAACTCGACATGATTTTTTTCTCAACATGAGCAAACTCGACATGATTTTTTTCTCAACATGAGCAAACTCGACATGATTTTTTTCTCAACATGAGCAAACTCGACATGATTTTTTTTACACATACACCAAAAAATCATGTCGAGTTTTCCTCATGTTGAGAAAAAATCATGTCGAGATTTTGAAACTGGACATGATTTATGTCAAAATCACCATATAGAGAGCAAAATTCGATGTATAGAGAGCAAACTGGACAGATAGCGCTGTAAACTCGACATATAACGCTGCACACTCGACATATGGCGAGGAAAACTCGATACACAGCGCGCGAACTCGACATGCGCGGGAAAACGCACCATGATTTGATACCGTGGAGCGTGCCATAGTATCCCCTTTCACTTCTGAGAGGGAAATATACCGCGGTCTCGATAGCTACCCCGGGGGGACCTCCCATCTTGGAAGTGACGCGTATGTAAGGCTGTTAAAGGTCCCAGGAAATGCAAATAGAATTGATGTGGTTTGTGTCAAGTCTACAAGGAGGGACGAGAAAGCATTCAATATATGGGTTGGTGATGACATCATTAGTGAAACTATTGATATTTCAGAGAGTAATAAAAAATTCCAGGTGACTGGTGTGCATCTATTCATGGCACTGACTGAAA
Organism: Ophioderma brevispina; assembly: GCA_023653785.1. Classification (NCBI taxonomy): domain Eukaryota; kingdom Metazoa; phylum Echinodermata; class Ophiuroidea; order Amphilepidida; family Ophiodermatidae; genus Ophioderma; species Ophioderma brevispina. The sequence goes on along the minus strand of JAMKCH010028802.1, from coordinate 4,483 downwards.
ATCAATAGTTTCACTAATGATGTCACTTGTAGTGTGTTCTTTTTTGTTGCCCTGTTTATTCGAATGGAATGCCCTGTAAACATGGTAAAGATTTGGAGTAGGTTTATCATCTCATTTCCTGGGACCTTTAAGACTCCCTTCGTTGTCACCCAAAGAACCACTTTTTAAATTTCACCCAAAGACCCCATATTTTGTGAAAATTTTCACAATATCATCAAAAGAAAATTTTCACCCAAAGACTTCTATTTGTTAGAAAATTTTGCAAAAATCTCACCCAAAGACCACATTTTGTGGAAAATTTTGTAAATTTGTCATTCGGAAACTCCAATTTTGTGGCAATTTGGCTCTCTATCACTCAAAGACCCCTATTATCAGTGGGTCACCGAATGCCCCTGGGTTTGGACCCATGTTCATTTCATATGGGAGTATTCCCCCCCCCCCTCCGGGTAGCTACCCTCCGCAACCTTAATTTTGCACAGTATCCCACTAGTAGTCCCAGGCGGCGGAAGAAGGAAAAGGAAGGTAGGCTCTAGAGTATATGTCCCCGTCTCACACCGAGAGACTTACCTACAGCTCTTGATTGTGCCCACTTCTACCGGCACACAGTGTTGCAGTAGCATCAGCTCCTCTTCCACCAGTCCAGAAGAAAGCGTACTAGTACGTATACGTACAAGTACGTACATACGTCATAATTTCCCACAATGCAATGCAACTTTTTAAAGAAATACATTAGGTTTTAACATTTCGCCCCGGGACAGTTTATTTTGACAGTTCTGAAGTTGTAATCTTCACTACATAGAGTTGTAAAGCCTATCAACAAATTGTATGTGCGGATTTTTTATATCTTTTTTCAAATAAAAGATATTAAGAAAATTGATATGACGTCATCAGTGACATTTTTTTCAATAATTAAATTTCGACACATAAAATCAAAATTTTGACACATAGAATTTGTTTATAATGGCGTTTGGCATCAGTTCGGAAATTTTTTATCCTTTCTCATCTCAAAACTGAGAATCCCGAGAGGATTTAATAAAATTCTTTTGTATTTCTTTTGGTGACGTATTTGGTGACGTATGTACGTACTTGTACGTATACGTACAAGTACGCTATCGTCTGCACTGTTCACGCTGCTGGAATATATCCCTTATGCCCCTAGAGGAAAATGACTAACAACCTGACGATCACCGCAAAAAAGAAGATAACGGTATTTGTGTTGTTAGATCTAGGAGCGTTTTCCCTCTAAGCACAAGACGAGTCCGCTCTGTGGTTTATGAAAGTGGCAAAATGGCATTTAAGGATTTAAGGGAGAGGGCCGAGGAGATAAAACATGTTTTGTCTTCCAAAGCCTTTCATCATGCTTGATACCACTTTAGTGTGGGCACCAAAGTTTCTCTGACCCCATCCCGAGGCTAATGCCTGGTCCTGGAGAAACACTGGGTGTGGCGTAACAGGCAAGGTCTGGTTCTTTGTGAGAAAACCCGCCCGAGAGAGGATGGACACGCCATATTTCGACCAATCAAAAACATAGGTATAGACTCTTGAATTTTGCCTCTAGGTGCTGTAGAAAAGAATTATGGCTAAAAAACGATTATTTTGGTGGTCATTTTGGAATTCAATATGGCGGCCACCAGGGGGCGTAATATTTTTGATTCTATTTTTACCTGAAAAACAACTTATGATCACTGAAAGTTCATGGGTATGAAAAACATAGATATAGACACCTGAACTGCAACAGAACTGGAAATATGGCTAAAAATGGCAAATTTGACAGCCATTTTGAACATTTCATGCGGCCATCTTGAAATTCAATATGGCAGCCTCCAAATAAAATTCTGAGATCACCAAGAGGTTCATCGGTATCAAAAACATAGGTTTAGAGACCTCAAATTTGGTTTTAGTTGCTATAGAATTAAAGATATGTCAAAAAAATTGTGATTTTGGCGGCCATTTTGGAATTCAATATGGCGGCCATCAGGGGGCGTATTATTTTGGGGTCTTTTTTTCGGAACCTCTGACGCTATAGAAGTCATGTACAAAGTTTCATGCTTTCTTCAAAAATTGAACGATTCTGGCAGAAAATCCCCCTTAACTGCTCAGCTATAATCAAATTTTGTGAAATTGGCGCCATATTTGTTTTAATCGCCATTTTTATTTAAACGCCATTTTTTTTATAAATTTTAAAGTGATTTTACAGCTTGTAATATATTCCGTTGGACAATGCAGCCTATAAAGTTAACAAATTGCTAAAAAGTATAACTTAATGTCTGCTATGTGCAGAGATATACTGAATATGTGATTCAAAATGGCCACCATTTTGAAATTCAAAATAGCCGCCATAGAGATGAAATATGAACAATATTGATCCATTGGTCAATGGGCTATTCCAGAAAAAAATGCCCCCCCCCTATAGAGGGCAAAATTTTTTGTTCACAAAATATCTGGAATTCCTGGCTATCCTTCCATGAATTATCTGGAAATCCAGAAGCTACCTTCCGTAAATTACCAGGAATTCCAAACACTACCTTCCGTAAACTCCAGGAATTCCTAGACTAAAAACTTGGAATTCCCAGAGGATTATGGTTAGGGGTATAGAAAGTGTTGAAAATATTGATTTTTTCCGGAATTTTCCTCTGAAAATCGTAAAAACGCTGGAATTCTGTCACTCTCTATACCTAAAATGACTGGAATTCCCACCCCATATTAGACATTAAATTCTGGAATTCAAAAGTGGCAAAAAGTCTGGAATTCCGGCGCCCTCCATGGGGGGGGGGGGGGCATTTTTTTCTGGAATAGCCCAATGTATGCAATAACTTCAAGTAATTGCTGAAAAATGTGTCGCTTTATGTCTGTTATGTACAGAAACATGCTGAAATATGTGCCAAAATGGCCGCCATTTTGAAATTCAAGATGGCTGCCGTAGGATGTTAGGAAAAATATGCACACTAATTTTCCATTGGACAATGTATGCAATAGATTGAATTGCAGAAAATGTGCCTCTTTATGTCCGTTATGTGCCGAAACATTGCTGAAAATTGTGTCTCTTTATGTTTGTTAAGTGCAAAAATGAAATGTGTGATAAAATGGCCGCCATTTTGAAATTCAAGATCGCTGCCATAGGGATGTCAGAAACAAATGGTACCAATTAAAATGTTGTTTTATACAACATAAGGATTAAAAAAAACAATGGTTCCACCAATGTAGCAAAAATGCAGTCTAATCCCCAAATTCCTACATAATGTCATGTACTAATTTGTCTTTGACGCGGTTTAATGAATATCGGTAACAAAACAAATCGACGTGGGCGTTGAACATTCAAGGATCGCGAAAGAATTTTCAAAGATTTTCATGTAGTACATGTGATACAAATGGGAAATTCCCGGGTGATATGGATATTTAAAAACTGGAACATTCGATATATAGGTATGACACGCGTCATTACTACACGGTAAAACAGTGTTTAGAAACGCGGGTGTAAATTAGTGTTTAGGTATTAAACATGCCAAATCTCTAAACACCTACCGTCAAATGCCTAAATATGGTTTGATTTTAAACGTATTTAGATACATGGTGTTTAAATATTAAACAGATATTTCAAACTGTTTAAAACGTGGTGCAAAAAGTGTTCAGAAAAGTGTTTAATTTCTAATCACTGTTTTACAGTGTATACTTGTAGGCTCAAAATAGCCACTTCCAAGTTCAATTATCAGGAATCTGATATACTCATTGGTCCAGCAGAATACGTTTATGTTACTTTCGTCACTAAATTATGATACTACCGATAAACATAAAGCGTAACAGAAAACTTATCTGAATCTGAATCCAAGTTTGGGATACAATCACCAGGTTCATGTATAGTCGGAGGTAAATGGCTATACGCATAATTTATTTATAGCTTATTATGCTTGATAAGAAAGTTAGTATTATTTAATTCGAAACAAAAGTTACAGCAAAAAACAGAATTTCCCCATGCAAAGTATAGGTGTTTTTGCCTGCCAGTTTCTCTCTTACACCAACAGGGGGCGCCATAAACATAAACAAATGTCACATCATCTATAGAGGACAAGTTTAAAACCTCTTTCGCACTGAGAGTGTATAAGTTGTCTGCCAAGTCTGGTATTTGCTTTTTTTGTAGTACAGAATTGGTTAGCATTTAAGTGGACAAGTGGGGTCCTAGGGACCCGCAAACTACATTTTGCCAGTTTTACGACTAACGATGTACTTTTTTCCGACTCATGTTTTTTGTACTGTGCAACTTTTGGATACGCATATTTTTATGAAAAATATTAAAACTATCGCTCCGTTAATTAGATAATTAGATTGGGTCCTTATAGGAACCCCCTTGTCTACCAACGGGAGTGACAGTAAAATATATTCATTAATTAACGTAAGTAATTAAGAACATTTTTGCTGTTTGAATTAGTTATATATTCATATAATAACGTTTTATGAGAGCAGCGTAAGAAAACTGGTTTGTCAACAG
>JAMKCH010028801.1:0-17520 GCA_023653785.1 Ophioderma brevispina | reverse complement strand
GTTTTTGGTTTAGTTTTTTGTTTTAAACTGGTTTGATCAGCATTCACCCGTACCCTTCTTAGCGTTATATAGTGATGGAGACATAAACTCCATCAATGCATTTTATTTCTCCAAAGCATGGAGTATAGCTTTGTTGGAAGGGTTGTCTGGCTGCTGGTTGTCCATAATTGATTTTGGTATTGGTATTCCCACTACGTTAGGCGCTTGAAAGAGAGATCCACGGTTAAATCATGCCCCTTGTACTATCTTTGAAAGGTATCGTTATCATGGGTTTTGCAATATAGTACATCTCTTTTGTTTCTTATTCTTTGTGATGCCTAGATAACAACAGATGGCTCTACAATAGCACACATGTAAATGGGAGCACGGAATCATGCTGTGCACTGTTTGTGAATGCAAATATTTTAGTTGTCTTGACGATGCCATCTTTGTTAAGACAGATAAGCTTCAAGAAGTGAAAGGGGAGGATGTGGTACAAGGGATATGACGGCGACTCATGATCCGAAGGTTACGGGTTCGAGCCACGCTGCGGCCATGTGTTGTGCACTTGGGGCAAGGCACTTAAACCTCGCTTGCTTCGTCAACCCAAGCAATAGTCGGGTAGCTGTTAGGGGGAAATATTACAATTAGGATTTTGTGCGCTTGGCCAGTGCCGGACCAGGTTCAAGCGAAATGATTGTTGACGATTTCCTGATGGCGGCAGCGTAATAATAATAGGCAACAGCGCTGTGAACGTGATAAAATGGCGCTTTATAAAGCCAATGTATTATTATTATTCTTACAAGTTCTGAAGCAGAAAAAAACAAAGAAGTTGCCCCCATCAAAATTCCCCCACTTCGTCTGTATAGTAATCATGTCAATAGGTGCAATGGGACCAAAGGTAGGTCAAAGTTGGTCACTACCTTAAAAATCAGGACGAAAATGCAAAATATTATTCCATATTTAGAACTCCCGCAGTCAATGACTATAACTGTTGGAAGGGCGAGGCTGATGGAGTGGCCCATCCACTCGCATTTCACCAATGCGGCCCGCCTTTGGAGTATCGTGAATTTGGTGCTAATTACATACCCGGTGGGGACACGTTGTATTCAAAGGTGGATGGAAATGATGCGTGAACAAGAAAAAACCAGTAAAAAGGGTTCTTTTTTTCGACAGGCGATGTACGCACGTTACATTGATTAGGCCAAAAAAAATTTTGATTGGGTAAGCGGCCAGTGCCACCCCATTAGCGGTAGGGCGGGGCGGAGTTTTTTTTAAAACATTCACTTTCCTGTGATTTAGTGACAATGCAAGCTAATAAATCACACAATGGACAAAAACTCAGTTTGAACTCTGGAGAGAGCCTTTATTCAGCACCCTCGGGGTAAGCACCTTTCATTAGCAGTTCAGTTACCTATACGTAATCGGTGAACGATGGGTGTGAGTGGGTGCGTAGAGAAACAAACACATTCTACAGAAATCATCAATTTCATTCAAAATAAGCTAATATCAATGTCATCCCACTGCAAAATATTTGTTGTGCATATCTTCCCTTAACTTTCTAAAACGGAATCGAAAAAATACGTTTGTTTAGCTATGAGATACCTTGATAAGTCATATCACAAAATGAGCACGTTTTCGAGCACCTTCAAAACGCCCCATTGGAAACGCATGGAAAACATAGACAGCGCTTGGCCACCACTTTTGCTGAGTTTTAGCATTTAAGTTGACTACGGTGACTGACGAAATGTGTAAATGGAGCGTTGGACTGGTTACAAGGCCTTCAGAGTGGAGTGTTTGGAAAGTTCTGATGACAAGATACAGCTGGGTGTTTGTTGATTGTGAATAATATGGTGGTTGCTGAGATATGGATTTTGAAGATTCGCGATTTTTTTTTTCAGATTAAATTGAACAAAGAATTTATTATTTTTTACAAAGCAATTTGATCACTAACAGGGCTCCAAAAAGAGACCCAAATGAGGAAGGCTAAAAGGCAACCAAGAAACCAGCTTGGCATTGCCAAAACTTGATGCTGAAATGGCAATTCTATTGCGACATGTGGCGCTCAGAGGCGGCGCTGTACTTTTACTGAACAGTTGTGATGTAAAGATCGCAAAATATATACAGTAGTTTGTCTCAGTGAAATGATGAAAGTATGTAAACATGGCTATTATGAACATTAAATAACCCGATTGTGCCGTTTATTGACGGGGGGAGGAGAGGCCGCTTTCGTAGCGAGTATGGGCTTCGGATGTAGGCTGAAGCCATTATAAAACAAAATGCATTCCAATTATAAATCTGCAAAATCTTACACTTGTTGATTAGACCTTCTGTTTTGCCCTTATAGCAGGTCCCCCAATTGCTTCTTGACGGATATCTTATTAATCATTAGATAGAGCAGCATTATTACACCAGAGAGATATGGAGGGGATCGGATGTCACCTTTGTTTCGGCGAGAAAGGTCGCAATCCCCTCCCTTCCGTTAAAAAATGAAAATTCGAAAGTTCATTGTTCCTCCTTGTTCTTGAATGAAAATTTCTTGTTGCACTCTCTCGCTTAAAAATTTCTGCGCTTCCCTATATTCCTCCATCCCCCTGGCGCAAATAAGAGACATGCCCTTAGTATTTCACGGGGGGCGGGGGGGAGGGGATGTGGGGGCAGAGTGGCACTCCAACATGAATTCATAGGGGATTGTATGTAGGCTAGCGATTTCAACCCCGGAGGCATTCGGTTAGTAAACATGGAAAAATAGAGGGCTTTGGTGATGAAAGGACAACAAAATTGCATAAATAGGTTATTTGGACAAAAATATGTGCTAAATTATCAAAAAGTCGAAATTTTCAAAAGTAGGGTTATTTGGTGTCAATTTCAAAATTCTCCAAACATAGGGGATTTGGGTAAGAGTGCCAAACCTTTAAAAATATGGCTCTTTGGGGGACAATGATGTTGAAAATGGGGGTTCTAAACAGCCTTATATAAATTTGCGCATTTTGATAAAAAATATGTAAATTAGGTCATGAATCATTTTCAACTCATTATGTTCAGTTGTGTTGGTACAGTTTGGAAGAAGAACGCATGAAAATGACAGATGATAGCTTGTAAACTTCCTACAAAATGCAAAATTTAATAAAAAATCTCAAAATATGCCTATTTTTGCAACCATATGCAAATTCGGCCTATGTAACATTTAATACAACTCACTCTCTTTCATAGTGTGTTGGTAAAAGGGTTTGAAGGGCAACCATTAAAAAAATTCAAACTGATCGATGTAAACTTCTCACAAAAAAGCAGAAAAATAACAAACTCTTAAATTTTGACATTTTTGGTTAAAATAATTATAGGCCAATTTAAGAGCATTTTAATTAGGCTCATTTGGTCATAATTATTTCTGTTTATGCTCATAGAAAAAATTCCTGAAATTTTCAGATTTTTGCATTGTGATTTTTAAAAATGCCACATTTTGCTCATTTTTGTCAAAATGTTATACTTATTTAGGGTAAAGTCGTGTAAGGCTATCGAATAGACCGTTGCTGCAAAATTCTGTATATGAGTGTATAAGAAAAAATCCTGCAAAGTTGCAGAATGATGTGTGTTGCTAAGTTTTTTAAGTACCTCTATATTAGAAAGGTTATTTCCTTTTCATTGAAAAACACAAATTGAAACATTTTTCACTAAAAATTATTCCCAATTAGTTGGTAAATGGAGAGATAATATGTAATGTATGTAATCTGTAGGTACATATATAAGGAACATAAGCTAAAAAAATCAAGTAGATCCCTTTTATCGTTTAGATTATGTACATATTTTTGGTTGAAAGAGGACACTACCGTGGTGCATGGCAAAATAATGGAAAAATAAAAGACTTGACCTTGACACTTGTTCTCCAAACAACTGTTATGTACGAGTACAGAAATTTGACTAGTTTGCAACGGAACTGTACGATTTCAAAAATTCCCAAGTGTTATGAGTTGTTGAAGCGGTCTTTTTACATACAATACAGTTTAAACCCACAGATGCAGACACTTATTTCACCTGAATTGCCTAATTTCATGTACTTGGCACATAAAGTGAAGATAAACATTCTTTGTGTTCTTACAAGTACCAATTTATAAGATTTTTATAAAATTTGCAGGCGTCGGGTGGTGGTGGAAGGATAAACAAATACATGTACAGACACTGGTGGGAGAGGTTCCCCACAATATTATATGTTGACATTAAAAAATGGATTAAAACCCCTTGCACGGATTCATGACAAAACTCCAAAACATGACGATATAGTTCATGTCCGGCAATATCGCGCCACTGTTCATTAGCCTCTCTTGTACGGCCCAGCGTCCGAAACGGGCAGCTTTAACACTTTCAATGACAAATTGCCCATATTTTACTCGTCATGATATTTGAGCAACATCTGCCAAACACTGGAAATTGAGGTAACAGGTCTCAGAACATGCAAACAGAACTAAAACCACCACCTTCACGGATATGGTAGGCCAAAGGGGCCACAACGTGCAGTAGCTACGCGCAGCTCTTTTTTTCGTTACGAGCAGCTATTTATCCACTCGGAATGTTTTCTGATCACGTGATAGAGTTGAAAGCTGCACGTAGAGTCGGGAGGAACAACCGTCAATAAATACAACAAAATATACTTAGTAATACTAATACGAAGCTCCTATGCTATAGTGTAGGCATATATGCAAATATAGTATGTGTTAAACTATGAAAAAGGAATGAAAAAGTTTCAGCACGAGAAGGTTGTTTATCAAGCCCCACAGCGTGATGTCAGAATTCAACCCCCTAGTTAGTGAAAAAATAACATTAGGAGTACATTAATACACATACCAATAATTACAAGTATCGTTTGAAGTTACTAATAATGTAATTAATACTTCAGTAATATAGACGTGGCGCGCACCATGGCCGTATTGCCTTTTAAACAAAACTAAGCCTGCAATAATAATGGCCGAGCAGTGGCCGCCAAGCTCCACTTCTCGACACGTATACACGAGCCGTAGCGTCACTATACTACCAGAGAACCAAGGCCGGACAGCTCCCGACACACGGGTATGACGCTCGGCAATCATAGCGTGCCTGCTACTGGACAGGGTTAAGGGAGGGCAAGGTTAACTGTTTTATTGAGCTACGGAGTCCAATTGTGACTGACGGTACGCTATGTCATAATAGCTTCAGATTGTGACTGAGGTTATACTAAGCGGAGCATGAAACACGAGAAGCCGGCCAATATATAAATTGAGGAGATTGAGAGTTAGCCGCAATGATTGTTAATTTTTTGCAGAAGATAATGAAAGTCCGTAGAGCTAAACCATGCAGAATATATATATATTCACACATAGTGGAACAATTAAGGATATAATACTATCCTATCGCGTGCAGCTTTGTGACTAGTAATTATAATAATGTAGTTTATTTTATTGCACGGGTTGTTCCTCCGGACCTCACGTGACCAGCTTGTAAGTCTATCACGTGAGGGGCAAAAAACGAATTCGATTGGTTAAATAGCTGCCGTAACCGAAAAAATTAGCTGCGCGTAGCTAGCTGAATGTTGTGGCCCCTTTTGGCATACCATACACGGAGGAAACGCTTTTGTAAGTGGAGCCGATCGCAATTTTTGAATGCGTTATACGTGTATAGTGGAGCACCGAATCGTATTTCTGCAAAAACTTGCTTGATTTTTTTTTTCGTTTTTCTTTTTCCTACGATTTCCTCGCTGTTTTTAAAAAAGTCTAGGCTCGGGCCGAATTTAGGGTGGGCGGGTGGGTTACTCCAATACAACATTTTTTTTTTTTGTCTTAGGGTGTCAAAACAACAAAAATATGGAAAAAAAGGTATGTTTTTTCGTAACGCCGAAATTGTGATGTGAGCGATATCAAATCATAAAAAAGTGTGTAATTGGAAGTAAGCAAACAGAGCAAAGCCGATAATAAGGGTATATTATCAACACCAAGCATGTTACTTGTTAAGGTAGCAACAACTGACAAAAAGACTTGTTTTGGGTATGTTATTATGTTTTTACAAAAATGCTTGTTTAGGGTATGTATTTAGTCGGTGGAAATACGTGTTAGGGTGCATTTGTAAGTCCATATTCACGCATAATATCCACCATGAATAAAAACTGGTCCCACGGGATACATACCCATCATCACAGGTTTTCTCCGGGTGGATTTGTTGCGCTTATAAGAATATTATTATTATTATTATCAACCCATCAAACAATAGAAAGGCAAAAAAAAACAGCAGACAAAGTATTTCAATCACCGAATGCTATCAGCTCTGTTTTTAAGACCATGTTCTTTAGCAGGTTTTTCAGAAATGGCATCTCGTTTCAAACTCCTAGACATGTTTACATTACCTTTTTTTTGAGATGAGGGGGGGAATTGATGCTCATTGTGGATTTATTGTTGGAACGGGCATCGAAACGAATCTAGGGGAATAGGGCAAAATGAACACATGTGTTTACTGAGAAAGTTTATTGCTACCCATTTCACTCCAAAGGTGGTTAGTCATAGGACATGATGGCGAATTAAAGCAATTTATGGCGGCATTCACGACACCTAGAAGATGCGCCAATGCCTGATGTTCTTGATTATCTGGAGAATTGTGTGGTACAATGTGTGGAAACACATAATACAATACAACTCATTTTGGGCACATTACCACATTCCAGAAATTAACTTTTTACCTCTACTGAATAGATAATTGTATTAGCCTTAATGTGATACCCCAAATTTGCCCAAAATTCTATCAGCGTTTAATCCTTTTGTGGTCTATAAACAACCACAATGGAAATAAAGGGCGAAAAATAGAAGACATAGGGTGAACATACTTTAAAAATGTCGTAACTAAACAAATAACGAAAATAAATAATCGATCTTCGGCAATTATTGACAAAATATATAGACGCTAATTTATTGCAAAAATATGGAGGAGCAATATTACCATCTTCAATTGTACATATGTACCATATTGGCACAAAGTTGATGCAAAAAAAAATTGAAAAAAGTCGTAAAAATACATCTTTTTTGGCACAGTATCACCTATTTATTTTCAAGAAATGCAATGTGTTAGCTATCACTGAATAGATCATGTTGTAAGTTAAATGATACCAAACTGCCCAAATGAGGTTTAGTCTGTGCCCTCTAGCGCTAAAAGTAACGATTTTGGTGAATGAGAACATGAAAATTTAGAGGTCATTGACCTCTGACGTCCACGCTCCACTCACCTGAGCTTTAGACTTTGTGTTTTGGACTTGTCCCAATGGGTGACATTACGATATTCATAACAGACACTTGGTAAATTCGGGATAAATAAAAAAACGCCTCTATCTCTGGGACCATTTTACGATCAACACCAATAACCCCCTCGAAAAATAATTTGATGGTAAAATCAGTTACTTTCTTCCGATAACCATTTGTGGGTTAGAGCCAACACGCTTGTTACGTTTTTGGTCTTTTAGTAAGTCATTGCAATTGCTATCGTAATCATTTTACGTTTACGCACAACGCACTTGCCTTTGTAAGCTGAAATATGCGATGTTTTTGTCATTTGATAAGTCTGACAAGCTTTCCTCGCCTCTTGAAAGGTTAGAAAGAGGAAGTTTTGTTTGCAAAGGGTTGAATGATGTTATTCTTAGTGTCTCAGCGTCTGGAGGATTAGTTTTGCTTGTGATATCGCCGATTCTGTAACGAGGGACGAATTTAGCAACGGTACTTGTTCGGTCCCACAGCGAAATAAGACCTTGGCAAGAAGGAGTAGAATAACATAGTTTCGTGACCGATAACTGGCGATCAGAAAGGTGTTTTATCCATTTTTCGTGTCGGGTCACTGTCAGAAGGGCCTTCTATTTCTCCAATCCAAATCTAAATCAGCCCGGATAACAGCCGCGATTTCTGTTTTCCTACGGAAAGGTTGTCCTTTAGGTTAACGCTTAGCGCATATCAACTTTGTCGGCGATTTTTATTACTTACAAAATTCTTGTCATTAGGGGTAAACAAAATGACCACAGTAACGAAAGAAGAAATGAAATCTGTTTATAAATTCAAAATGGCGGTCCAAAAAAAAAAATATTTTTTTGATGATGCGCAGAACAGTTTTTTGCCCATAAAATGAATATCACTTTCTGAAGGACTTAAATACAAAAATAAAGTAAAAAGTAATTCCAGTGCGATTTAAGGGGCAAAAACATTTTTTGAATATGCCCCAAAAATCATTATTGCTACATAGTACAAAAAGCATGTCCAAAAAATAAGCATTAACAAAATGGCGCGTGAAAAAAACGAAATCCTGCGTCTACCATTGACTCCCCACTACGTACTTAAGTGTAAAACGAGCCTTGATTGAACCCCCCCTGTTTTGCGTGGTTTTGGGTTATGTATATTTGACCTATGCTAGTATGTTATATCATCCCTATTTGTGTCATTTTTGTATTTTTAGTTACAAAAATCTTACTTTCGATGATACTGCATTACAGGGCCACGCAATTAAATTATAAGCCCTATCGGGTTGTCCATTACTGGTCCTAGTATATCATATCCCTCACCTAGTCAAAACTTAGTACAGTTGACAATTGATATAAATATACTGTATTATACATTTCCGGTCTCGTACGATATGTTATGCTGATTAAATGGATCTTGCATCTTGATTTAAATTTCGTGACCAGGCCAAACTTTTAGTCAGTCTTACCAGTAAGTCTGTGTTCCCGTTCGATATGAGTAAGAGCGACCTCCTACCATTAAGTCTATGAAAACGACTAGCACACAGTCCCACTCACGCGTGCATTTTTTTCATTTTGTCTTCCTGGCGCGGTTCGGACTAACTGGGAATTGGGAGTGATAGCCTATAGTAAAGCCCGGTTACAATAGTGGCAGCCGCTCCCCATTTCTCTTGCGGTGTTTAGTATCGCAATTTTCAAAAGTCCCTTCCAGTCAAGGAGATCCAGGAAGATCTGCATATATGTGAAATGACTGAGCTTTTTTTCAGGCTATTGAATGATTATATATGGGTAAATTTACACTGTTGTGTTTCCATATATATGGCCTGCTGTGACGATATTGTACAATTGGCGAGGACATGTAGGAGGTTCTTGGGTGTTATTACAGAGTGCTTTTAGGTGTACCTCTTTGCACATAATGAAGGTGGGTAAAAAATCGATACGCTTTCACTGACAAAGCACAAAACGTTCTGGGTAACTATAAATATTTTCAAGGTAGCTAGTGGCAGATTCTAGCATTACCAAAGGTGACCGCACCCATGGGAAGTAAAAAATTTTGCCTAAAAAATTGTCTAAAATTAAAAAATCACTTCCACAGGTATTTTCACTTCTAGTATGTGCACATTTTCTTGAAATTGAATTAAATGTCATGTACACCACCTTCATGAAATCCAGCAAATAATGGGTTCTAATTTATAGTAAATCACCCGTTATGAATAGGGACAACAGGACTTCAGATTCTCTGGGACTGCAAAGGCCATTGTTATGTCCATGTGCTGAAAGGCCTTGTTGAGGTTGTTTCACCGCCCGATTTAGGTTGACGAAGAAAAAGAAACAAAACTCAAACTGATGCTTGGAGAGTTCAATAAACGGTGACGTATATTTCATCATTTATTCAAAAAGGAACGAAAGATGAGCCAAATCATGAATTGAAATTTGATTGGTCTAAAGCTTTGACCTAACATCTTGGTTGCAGAACGACTAAAACCAAATTAATCCTATTATATATGACCTATTTTCTATTCAATTTAAACGTTTGTTCGGCACTGTTTATCTGCATTTCATATATAGGTGAATGATTTTCGTTTCTGCTAATAAACGTAAGTTACGGATTTGGTTCTGCACAAAGATGTTAGGTCACAGTTTGCCAAACACTTTTTTTCTCATGAGCGTTGTTCACCTTCGGTTTCCGTTCGAATAATATAAATGATTGAAATATAGGACAAAGTTTATTGAACACGCTGTCGAAACTTCTGAACTTTCTTTGTTCGTGAAAGAGGAAAGGTAATTTGTGTTCCACGTCATGAAAATGGTTTTTTAATCTACAATCGGAGTTGTGGATATAACCCCCCGGGGGGGGGCAAGGTATTCAATGGTGGATATGATGCCGTGAACATGGACTTTCAAAATGCACCCTCTAAAACACGTATTTTCACCGACTAAAAAAACAAGCTAAAAACATACCCTACCAAGTAGGTTTATCTGTTGATTGATACCCTCAAACAAGTACGCCGTCCATTTTGAATCGTAAATATACCCTTTATATACTTGCTTTGCTTTACTTCCCAAGTTCTGATGACAAATTTTGGATGGATTTTGATCCTTGACTTATGAGATTATAACATGACAAATTTCGGGTTAAGAAAAAACATCCTTTTTTTACTATTTTGTTGTTTTTGACACCATAAATCACAATATTCTCAACAAAATTACCACAAAAAAAAAAGGACACCCTTTTACGCGTTTCGTGTTCAGCATCATATCCACCTTTAATACAGGTCCACCCCCCCGGGGACCCCGAGTGTGTAGTTGTATTGTATGTTTGGGTATGGTATAACACCTGTTATCTTTTCAGTGCATCGGGATATAACAATGGCTCTGCAGTTCAGTTGCAAGGGAATTCTGTGAATGAAGTGTTTGGTCCTCTGCATACCGAGCGGATTGATTACTGTTCAAAAGCCCCCCCCCCATGATTTGCCTGGATTTCAATGAATCATGTAGTCAGGTGTGGAAGTATGTGCACGCAGCTCGAAACAGGTGTGGAGAAAAGGAAATGGAGAGTACAGATTTTTTTTTCTATCATAGATTTTAGTTAATTAGAAAACTCACCCAATTAACATTTTAAGGGTTGCGCAAAATGTTGTTCAGTGGCATTTTTGAAAAATCCAAAAAACGCAAAAAATAAAAAGTTTTTAAAATCATTTTTTTACAAACTCTCTTAAGGATTTTGAGAGGATACAAATTTGGCCGCAACTCTCAAAATTGTTTTTTAAGCATGAGGAAAGGGTTAGCGATGTGATTTTGATCACTATATCACCAGGAAGAAATCAATAGGTTGCCCAAAAAATCAAAATATGCGCCTTGGAACCATTCAAGTGATCTTACTTATTTCAGTAGACCTATTTATTAGACAGAATCCATCCCAGAACACCTAAAATTATGTTCTGTAGGTGTTCAAAAAATCTGTTTCAAATTGAACACACAAGTGTTCTTTGAATACCTCTAGACAGTCGTATTTCAACACATCCGGACGCATCAAGTATTCTGTTACTTAAGCAGTTCTAGAGGCCGTGATTTTTTTTCAACGGTTCTATATCTATGCTTATGCTTTATACTATAAGATCTATTGGTATTGATCATAAAAAATCCTTATATGATATTTCTGTGCTCTTATTAGCATTCTCAATCTTAACGATCTGGCAGCCAATATAGCCGCCGGTAAAGAGATTTAAAAACGTCGTCTATTATCTGTGTATATGGGTTGCTATCACCAATTATTATTTATAAAGTCTACTAAAGTAATAAAATAAGATAAAGGTATTTGGACCATAGACATCTTACCCGGCAGTTTGTTTCGTTAACATACCAAAAAATGTTGAGAATGTTAGCCATTATTATATATACTGCATTTTTAATTCTTTGAACCTATCCATATAATATATCTGCATGTATTTAGTTATATCACCCAAAAAAAATTTCAAGTAAAATTTAAATTAAAAATGTGCGATATATATCGTTTAGCATTAAAATAATATCTGTATTTTATTTTTGGACAAACATACTTAAAATTAAGATGACGGCGAGATTTATCAAGATTGCCAATTTGTGTTTTAACGATCTTAAAAGGGGGCAGACAATCCATTATTGATGTCATTTTATTTGTAAGCATGTTAACCTACCAGAAATGTGAGCTATAAGTTTCTACTGGGTTTAAAAGCCCCAAAAAGGTATCTCTCAGTATCACCTTGATGAATTATGGTCAATTTAATCATTTCAGGGCTACATGGTTTCTGGGCGGGCCATATTAAAACTGAATGGTAAGGTTTGATCAAATAACATTAAGTACATGTTCAGTAGCGTCACGTTATTGAAAACCTGGTTATAGAGCTACAAAGTATGACTAATTTTAATGAATTTTAGAGTGGGGGCAGCCATATTGGATTTCTAGAAAATTGCCAACTTGTCTGCTGAACGAAATTTTGCACACCCACCAGAAATTATGGCCAAGGTCAGAATAAAACTAAAATCTCTCAATAGAAAATGTCTGTACTCCGTTCCCACATGCGCAATATTCCTTCTAATGGGTTACATCCGTTAATCACTGATATTCAGGGCAAAAAATTAGATGGCCATTAATTCATTTTCTAGAGAATGTGCACATACTGACTATCACCTTTTCACATCACCCTTACGCGTACCAGGGCTGAAAGAGGCGACCTTTGAGGCGTTGACTAAACTTATCACAGTACTGGTACTACGGATGTTGATGGGGGAATCTGGTGCATAGCTTTTGGAGAAGGACACTGTAAAAGCCCTGTCGCCAGCACATTATGTGTCCGAAAACAACGAGAGTGAGATCATGGTGGCTATAGAACGAGTGGTAATAGACCCAGGACGTGATCTACGGCAACCAGACATTGATTGATTGTACTGGGGACAAAAGCCCGTGAGTGCCTTTAAACATATAGAAGAAGATTTGATGTAATTCGTCAGATATACAAGCCAATGAAGTTCTTGACCATGAACAGAGGGGTGGCAGCGTAAATCTAGGATACCGAACCCTTTGGATTGTTGTGGTTCTTCTGGTACTTGCATTGAGCAACAGATTGGAGTAGTCTAAGCGAGACAAAAATAATTGATCAAAACATTCACACAGTATAAAAATCTAGGAATCCACGTGTTATAATTTGCTAGTTAACGTTTTAGCAAGGCATGACACATGTGTAGACATGATCATGTGGTTGTGGAAAATAACACCCAAATTGCAACCTATCAGATGGGCAGAGTGTAAGTATCCAGTTGAAAGCTGTACGCTTGTATTCATGAAGAGTTTCATAGGATTGAATGATTTGAACCTATAAAAAAACCTGTTGTTTGTTCGGATTAATTTCAGTTTAGTTCATTCCTTCACCTACTATTGCCTCCCTTCATTTTAACAATAAAGGGCTATTCTCATACCAATTAACGGGCCATTCAGGTAACCAATAATGGGTCATTCTATGTAACAATTAATTTTTTTTTTTTGGGTCATTTCTTTTACTAATTAAAGGGTCATCATTTACCAATTAAATGGTAATCATTACCAATAAAGTGTCATTCCCTCATTTACAGGAGCATTGGACTTGATCATTTCAATTCAAGGACTATTCCTGCATTAACCATTAAAATGGTATTCTCATTTACAAATTAAAGATTTTATTTTCTTTTACCAATAAGGGTAATCCTTATTTACAAATTTAAGGGCTAATGAATTTTCCATCGAAGGGCAGTTGTTTCATTACTATTTAAAGGGACATCCCTTATTTTTCATTGTTTTTCAGGTCCCAGGGATATCCCAGGACGGTTTTCTATATTGTTTGCCACCTAAATGATCCGTTGGACGGACTATAGCGCTATGATATAAACAAAAGCACGTAAAATGTAAATAGCTGCCTTATGTATTATTTACTTACCAGTAATGTGGATTATATTTTACCTTCTCTTGGAAGTCCCGGTCCTTCAACATGACGATTTCTTTCTCTGTGTACATATGGCTCTCCTTTAACCATTTGTATATACGGTTTTAAACTACAGATCATAAATTAATCAGCTAATTTTTTATTTTCCCTCTGGCGTAATAGATCCCTAATTACCGAACAATGCGACCCTCATAGAAACAGCGTTACACAGTGTACGGTTTACAACGCATAAGTCAATTTTAGCACCTGTCTCCTCCTCTCCTGCATTGAATTTCACAAATAACCGTGTCCAAAAAATACAGT
The DNA here is from genome assembly GCA_023653785.1 of Ophioderma brevispina. Lineage (NCBI taxonomy): Eukaryota > Metazoa > Echinodermata > Ophiuroidea > Amphilepidida > Ophiodermatidae > Ophioderma > Ophioderma brevispina. Next base: position 3,552 of record JAMKCH010028801.1, on the reverse strand, counting down.
TCTGTGTTATTGAGTGCCTTCCTCCCACCCATCTATCTCCACGAGTTTGTATGCAATCATTTTTTTAGGGCCCAAAGTATAGTTTTAACCTGGACATTTTTTGGTAACAAGGCTGAAGTTTTTCAGTATAGTCCCGGAATATGTGTAGAATCACTGAATAAAAAGTCCCCGAAAATCCCCTGGTGCCATTCTTTCTTCCAAATCCAAGATGGCGTCCAAATGGCCGCCCTTTTTTATTTTGGTCATAATTTCCAAACTACAGCCTAGAAACAAAAATAAGGTATCCAACATATGTTTAGGTATAAGGATTCCATTCAAACACTACAACGGGTGATTTAAACCTTTGCAGTATCCAAAATCCAATAGTACCCACACAGAGAACCAAACTTCGTTATGTTAGGACATTTCTCAATTCTCATTAGTAGCACTAGTTAGTTCAGTCAACTTAACTAGATTTTTTGAACTGAACTAGAATTTAGTGACCGGGCGGGCTCGTAGAAGGCGCTGTACAATTAAAAGACAAGTAAAACTGATCCACTAACTCAGGTTGAAGTGATCTTACTAATTTAAAATCGCAAAACTAGTTCCGGACGTTCTACAAATTGAACCAACGAGTGTGGTCTACGAATTAGTTAACGCGACCAGTGGTATGCTGCGACGTGATCTACTAGTTTTTGTTTTTTTGTGGGATGACGCCACCATTCCCGCCACTGTCTTGCCCGTTGCCAGTGTCTTGAAGCACGTCAGCCGTCTCAAAAAGAGCTCTGAAAAAAATGTCTTAAAGGTGCAGTAAATAAGGACTAAGTTTAGCAGTTTACATGGTTGTAGTAATTGTTGTACATTTTACATGTTTCAATGTGATTAGATGAAGCATGACGCGTCGGTGACGATGTGATTCTGGAATTGTCACATTGCCGTGCAGTGTACGCTATGCGTAGTGTATAGTCACAGGAGTGTCATGATTCTGGGGGAAGGGGAGGTGTTTTTCGCATGCTGAGTATATTAAGCTTACCGTACATGCCGTATGGAAAAGCAAATAGATTGAACTTGAACATGCTGGTATAGGCATATCTGCATGGGTACCAGCCTTAGCAACCATTCCACCAAAGACCATAGAGTCTGTGATTCCACACTGTTTGGTGTAGTGTATAGGCCTAATCAGGGGCATGGTCAATGTATACCCATAGTCCTAGTAAACGAGGACATTCGAATACATTGTATCATTACCATTGGGCATTATCGAGCAGCTGATTCTCATGTCCCTAGTTCGTTGGCTGAAGTGACATTACGGTATTGAAATGACGCAAACTTTTGCAAGGTACAGAGACCAAAAATACCGCCAATATGCATGAACACATGCAGTTATGTATTCTGTGCATGCTACATTACTGTACAACCATTTGTTTTTACCAAATTGATAATCCAAATTGTAAATCGAGAAGAAATAGGAGGAGCCGATGTTCTCAACAGCAGAATTGAAGTCCCAAATGAACCGGAAGCATTAATGACGAGGTTAAAGGTCGTACACACGGTAAACAAATGCCCACCACCGATGAACAAATTCCGTTTCCAAAAACACATATTTCAGGACGCTGCGGCCAAGCCCATAACCAAAAAAGTAAAAAAACTAAGTGATGCGGTATATGTGGGTATTAAGTCTTGGCATTGCGCATTTTTCCTAAATTTTTAATTAAAAAAAAAAAAGTTTGGCCTTATCCCAAAAGTGAAGAGTGAGGTAGGTCTATAATAATAGGATAATTTTGAAATCAGCCTAACAATTCAGAAAATAACCCTTGCTTTTTGTCTTAATTAAAACAATGACGCCGGCTAAATTTGTGATCTTGGTAACATCGTCTGCTGTCCGGGAAATACGGCCACATAAACACACACGTCGAGCGCAGTGAGAGCAATGAGTGACAGGGGCAACACAAACATGAATCGGTACGAAGAAACTTCTCTTTCGAAGAAATTTACAACAACACACGCACCAAAAAAAAAACAACATAGCAAGAAACCCTTCGTAAAATGGCATCTGTTCAAGTTATGTTAAAAGAAGGAGCGCCCGAACAAAATCTTTGGCTAGGTATCTCCGCAGAGGGGTGTGGCTTAGCATCCTGTCAAGGAAATATAGAATCCACCGGCGCAAAAAAACACCGAATGCTAGTTCGCCAGTGGCGTGCATACTAATCACATGAGTCCTTGCGATTATTATCAATGATACGGTTTGTGAAGGTAATAATGAGCAGACCGCCACAAAAATGTCTATTTGCCGAAATAGGTAAGTGAAAATTGAAATCAACAATCTCATATGAATCATTGAATACACATGCTGGAATGACATCCTTGAGAGTGAGTAAAATAAAATTAAAGAAAGTTATCTTCTGCAAAGTTGAACTTCGCTGAGTTCAGGAAAAGGGCTAAGTCATTTAATAGCAACTTTCTGTAACTCAGTACCTTAAAGTCTGGAGTTACATGTTACTGTAATAGTTACCCCTGCTATAACTGTCCTCCCCAGTTGTGTTTTATCCGGGTTTAAACAGGGCCATGTACGCAGACTCAGGTAGACGGTGGCACGGGATCATCCCGGGGATATCATGCACGTCAATGTGACTCAAGTTCCAGAATTCATAATTGCCATGTCTCTATAACATCACAAGAAAATGTTGAATGTCACAATATAGCAACCAGGTAAAATGCCAATATCAAGGAAATGTACCCACATTTCAGAGCATATGTGCAAACTAGTTACAAACATCCCCACCCCCTACTAATTGCCCTACGATTAGCGAAAGTAGTAGCAATGCCTATTAACAATAAAGTAGTAAAAATCGACATCATTTTTATAGTTATAAACTAAGTAGAAGCCCCTCTAATTCTAGTAGGACAATTTGTAGGAACCTCCTGACGAATTTCCTTATTAACCATAAGCCTGTTCAGCAAACTGTTCAGTTGCTACTACCAGTTAGATAAATGAGTACGGCCTGAAGAACTAATTATTGTTAGTAAAAATCGACCAATTGTACTAGTTTCAATTAGTAAGCAAGCGAGTTTTGGTTTTCAGTGCAAATTGCCGCCTTAGAATCCCTATGTGGATGATGAAATTGAAAATGGTCAATTTTAGATATAATAAATTAGCCCACAGGGAATCATACGATTTGGTCGATACTTCTAACTACCCAGATAAACTAACTAGCTAAAACGGCAAGGTGTTTCGTACAAATTACTACAGCTATGCAATATTACATATATACCATTATTAAAGTTCATCATCGGCTCAATAAAACAGGTGCGGACTGTATTCAACCATTACCGAGGGATGTGGCGTAGATTTCCCCTTATGTCTGAAAAGATGTGAAGATCAAAGTGGTAAACTGAAAAATGAAATAAGAGTGGGGGATGAAGTCAGGCTAGATTAAGATTTTAATTTTGAAAAGCTGAACCGTCATGAAATGCTCAAAGAAACAAGGAATAAGAATAAAAGTTGTTTTTATTCATTATTATTGTGATAATGTGCGATTTATATATTTACATACCGCAACTTGAAAGAGAGAA
>JAMKCH010028800.1:0-17577 GCA_023653785.1 Ophioderma brevispina | reverse complement strand
GTGTTTGGACTCAATCTCGATAAGAGAAGAATGTAATCAAATTGTTCGTTTTATGTTTTTATGGAACCGAATAAAATCAATCAATCAATCCCCAAATAAGGCTTTCTACTGAGTTAATGGTGTTATATGGCCTCCATTTTTTTCTTCTGATTACACTTTTAAAAATATTATTTCTCAATTTTATTTGAGAAAAGATTCTCACGGGAAAAGCACTTTGTTTTACTCCTAAAAAGAGATAAAAGGGGATTCCCTATAGGTTGTTTTGCTAAGATGGCACCTGTTTGTATTGCACAATAGGGGAATTGGGGAATTTCCCCAAGGATGCTAAACTTAGAAAGACCTTGTTTATGTTTGAGATCAAAACATTGTGATCAGGGAAGTTCCTCCCCCACAAAGTTATATATTTTGAAGTGGATGTAATTTTAGATTGTGAACTCTGATTTGATGGTGCAATGTTTATTGTTTTATGCATGATGCGGTTGTAATGTCTATTTTTTAGACTGGGATCTTTGTGACGTCAGTATATATTTGCGATTTAGCTAAGTCCCTCGCTCGCCCTCAGTTGTAATCGGAGCTAAAGTAGAGCTCTGGAGCTATACAGTATAATTTATAGCTAGTTTTCCTCTACAATACTGGTAGATTTAGGAGGTCTACCTCTATGCCAGATTTATTACTTTGGATGCCGCCAGTGCTTGATAGCTAAATTGTTCTGGCTGTCCGTCTTTTAAGACAAACACTTCAGTTTTAGGAATCAAAATTGGGATTCCAATTTGTGGTTCTATATGAGGAATGCTGACAGACTGATGTGTGTTATTACCTGGATTTTATTTATTGTGGAACCTTTTGTCTTCGAGGGAAAGCCCCTTCTCGTCTTGAACTGCTGGACAAATACCTTCAACAGGACTGAGAGATTCCCTTGGAATACATTAACTGAGTTTTTGTATGAACTTGTGCGCGGTCATTTTGGAGCTTCGCTGAGAGGACATAGCTCGTTTAACTGCAACGCCCTCTTTTGAAACATTAAGTATCCATTATATAATTGTGTATAATGTGTATTTTTGATTTATGTACTGTTTTGGACATACCAAATGCTTGAAACCAATTACAAATCTTAAACATCTTATATTATATAAAATTAAGATCACTTGTGCACAATCTCATTTGTTTGTGTTGCAAGGATTTCTGACCTTTAACGCCTACAAGACGTCATAACAAGGCTTATCCTAGGTTTAGGTTTGTATCTGGGGTTGGGTTTTGTTAACCCCAATAAACGCGCCGTATCCTGGGATTACAGCTTTATGGGGTATACGTTTGTTATCTAGGGTTTCGGGTTGTAAACCCAAGATAACGTGTCATATCCTGGGTTTACAGCCTTATCTGTGTTATATTGTTATTGGGTTTTTTAGATCTGATATCCTTTAATGTTGTGTTTAACAAAACTAAAAACCCCCAGATAAGTAATGTTACACCCAAGATAAGGCTTTGTTATCCTTGTTTTACGCTCGTTATCTAGGGATAAGGTGAAAATGACACATATGCTTCCATAGATGCTGCTCATGTTGACTGGACTGAATTTAGCATGTTTGTAGCCAACCCAAAAAGTGCACAACACATAAAAGTAACAACCAACGACTATGAATTGGTTCAGAAACAGATATTAACTAATCAAAGACCTGACAGCAAATTACATAAATTAGGTGGCAATATACCAGGGCTATTGTGACCACCATTTTGGATTCGTAGAATAAGAGACATCTATCACTTTTATTTCTTTACCCCAAAGCAACATAAAAATACGCTAAATTAGGGTTCATAGATCTTCTTCCAGAATTCAAACTGAAATATAAGGAAACATAGTAGAAATTGATGGCCATAAAGAGGTTATTTGGCTGCCATCTTGGATTCCTAGTGTAAGCAAGTCTGTAACTTAGACGTGCATGAAATTGAATTCTTTGACCTCAAACCTATGTAAAGAACAAAAACCATCTCATATCTGCTTCAGAGCCTGAGATATAGCTTATTTTATGTTTGAATGGACATTTTGGCGGCCATCTTTGATTTATAGTGAATGAAGACATCGCACCATTAAACCAACATCACATATTAATTCCTTGACCCTGAAAACATGGAATAGACAGATTTATGTCTCTATGATCTTCAAAGGCCCGAGATTATGCCAAAGAATTTTGGCATGGCGGCCCTTTTACAAAATGGCCGCCAAACATACAAGGTTGCCGCCAAAAAAATGCCAACATTATTTTTTGATCATTTCATGATGTAAATCATTCAAAAAAACATGTTTGGCAATAATCTACCCGAAATGCCCACCATTACACAATTACATATACTATTTACAGGGATTTTTTTTTTAAAAGTAAAGATTCCTGAGAAAGTTTTGTTGGCTCTCTTAGTCGAAGTAAATGGAATGTATACACGTAAAATATGAGTTGAAATTAGTGGATACTAGTCGTTGACAACACTTTTATGGGGGTTAGACGTTAATTTGGTAGGGTCATTAATCTTTAAAAAAATAAAGGAATACATAAGAAAATGTCTGTCGTAATGGGAATCTACTTCTTGCGGTTGTGAGTACTTCTTAAGAACTCATTTAGGCTTTAAAGACCACAGTGGTACCAACCATCCTAGTTTCTTCACTGATGATGAGTGGACCTGGCATTCCTTATAGCACCTTAAAGCAACTAATGGCACATTTTTTTAAGATGGCCCCCAATTTTCAAAAGTTGATATTTTGGCACAGTTTCGTTGGTAATTTTCTATGAAACTAACCTGCGAACGAGAATGCTAAGAAATTTGTATTTCATGCAAAAAGCGATTTTGTAATTAAGAATTGAGATCCCAGATTGGACTTAACAGCAGAGCTGGAAATACCTACGTTTAGTCGTCCAGAAATTAGTGCCACCACAAGAAGATAACCTCTAACTTGACTTTCCTGAAACCAATAAAACAACTATTGATGAGACGTAGACACGTACATGGCGCTATTTCCCCGGCGATTTCACATTGGAAGGCGTTTCCAGCACCTTTGAATTATTATCGGGATCCGTATAATACTTTTCTAATTACAAAATTCCTTGTATAGGAATTTTCGAGCTTAACCATTCCCAGGTCTAGTTCACTATCCAGTTACCAATGGAACCGTGGTCATCTCATTTTTTTGAAAAATTGGGGGCGCTCTTCAAAAAAGTGTGCGAATTATTGCTTTAAGTGTAACTTTGATCTTGCAGGGAATCTTTAGGATGATGAGGTTACAATCAGTTGCAAATATTAACACTGGTTCATTTTGCTTACCATCTTTCTCTTTTGAACTACTTCTATCAGAATCCAGATTCAAGAGCTAGAGGTCCAGCAGCAGACAGTGAGTATGAAGCTGCGATGGCATCATGAACAAACAGAACACAGAGAACATACGCCGACGCCAAGAGAAGGAGGAGCAGCTTCTGGAGAGGCTGGTTGAGTTGTGACAGACTTAGCTCGGTGATAGACAGACTAGAGGCTGATAGAATACTAAGGAAGAGGAGGATGAAAACATCAGGCAGATGATGGCGGAGAGTGGTACGTGTATGATTGAGAATGTTTGTGGTTTTTCTCTGTAAGCCAAAACTACAGTCCTTATTAATAATTTTTTGGATAGAAATAGAACACACGCGAGCGTGAACTGCGTGAGCCCGGAGGAATATCTCCTCGTTTCTGCGGTGGCGTTATTGGTCAAAGAATGCGCCAAACATCCGCGGAGCTTGTTGCGCTCTTACATGAGGTGTGCATATCTCCTGTCCAAGTATTATTAATCCCACGTACGGAGGTTGGTTGCCAAGCCTCCTTCAGTAACCAACCACCAAAAATGCCCCCCCCCCACCCCCCCAAAACTCACTTACAGCCATACAGAAGTGCAAACCACAAACCAATGTGGGTGACTTGATGTGGTCGATCTAGAGTTCACTGGACCCACATACGACCTCATCCTCGTTCGTTATTAATACAAAAACATCAGAATAACCCTTCCTTGGAGTTGATTCTTCATCTCCAAGGTTTTTGGAATAAGAAAATATTCATTGACACATATCAAAAAAATCAGAATTTTTCGTCAAGATTTTCGCTTTTACGTTGTTAACATAGAGACGTTCTGACCATTGGATTACTTGGTCACCCTCCCCTGCACTGTAGGTTAATTTTTTTCAGTTAAAATAAGTATGGATTCAGTTGGTTTTAATAAAGTTCAACTGATCTAAAACATGGACATTGGATGGAAGTTAAAAGGTAACAGTTCAGCTAGCTGGCCATCGTTGTCTTGCATGGAAGGAGTTGGGGACCTCGGATTCTTGTAGGCGAAGCTTGGATAACTTTTAGCTTACTGCAATGATTTCTTAACTGTAGTGAAGAACAACCTTGTTGAAGTGCTAGCTTAATTCATATCTACACTATTCAGACAGTATAATCACGCTGTTAGTGGATGATATGTGCTGAATCAAGGGTTGCGGACCCCTGTCATGAAAACATCCAGAGGTACAAGAACTTCCTTCCCTGGGTGGCAATCCAGGATGGTGGTGGATCCTTTCCATTACCTGGGTGAGGTGGGAAGCTACAACTTCCCCCTTTTAACTCCCTGTGAAATTGGTTATTTTACTTGGGAACTTGTTCTATCTCATATCATTACTCTACTGGGGCTATGTTTGAGCTGGCATTTCAAAAACCAAAATGGTTGATTTAAAACCCATTGAAATCATCTAAAACCAGTTCAACCCAGTTTAGTAGATAAGACCCTCTTCCAACTGGATTCAATTAGAAATTAACCTTGGTATATAAGACAGCACTACCAATGCTCCAACCTTACTGCCATATCCTTGCAACTGAACCCAGTAAACTTTTTGTAATATTTCCTTGCAATTTCCTACTAGTGATCCCATTTGATATGTGCATCACAGTCATATCCAAATATAACTGCTTATACAGTAAATGACTCAATGATTTTATCTTGGAGATGATTTGTAAAAAATTGTGACCGAGCAAAATAACCATGTGGCTATTTTTGTAGAACAGACGGATAGTTTTCAACAAGTCATGTGCTGCTAATCGGTGGTGCCAAATTTTGCAAGGATGACGGCCGTCTTGATTCAACAAGCTCACTAACATACTCTTAAAAATTTTACCGCCCAAGTTGATTATACGTAAACCATTACAGCTTGAAAATTTGCACTTCTCATTAATTAGGCCAGGCCACCCTCTGTTAAAATTATCCTTAGACGTCCAGAAATCGTCAGGCATGTCTTGTTCGAAAGTCAAAGATCAGCAACAAGTTTTTTGCAGATTGTCAATATGCTCCAAATATAGATGTTCGTAGTTGCTATACGAGTGTGACGTTTTTAACACACGTATTAGTGAACAGTTCTAATATTTTTGTATGAATATGGAAACTTGACCTTGGTAGGTGCGAACAGCGTCCGCCAACTTGCTCTTTTGTATTATTGTTAATCGGCAAAAAGGTGTTCGTGCCGATTCTAAAGAATTTAACCACTCAGAGGGCTTGATTGAGGCTTGATGTATTGGAGCAGTAAATACCTCAAGGAAGAGTTTATGTTTGCTACCACTTTGTTAATGTATTTTTAAAGGCTGACTCAGAGATTCGAAATATTTTTTTTTTGTGTGTAATTAATAAAAATAGTCAGCCTAGAACTAAAGAAGTCCCCTAAATATTTAATTCCAAAGTTAGAGATCAATCGATTTTTCCGTTTTCATGAAGTAAACATTTATGCACATATAACAGTCATATGTACCATTATACAAAAATTCCCATCCGTAAATTTTAGAAAAAATTTGTGATTTTTCTATTGAGGACTTCGATTTGAGTCTTAGTTATTTCACACAATGATTAGTATTCGACTAGCATTTGTGTATGCAAAAAACTCGATTTGTGTGAACATTGAGTGCCGCCCTCATCGGAACATCTGAGTCAGCCTTTAACCATTGTTACTTTCTGTGGTAAGGTATCAACATATTGATGGTTTACTGCAAGAAGCCCCCATCTGCAATAGCTCCATTTGTCAGTTGTGTTCTTATTAAGTGTTTCACCTGCCATATCTAACCCTGGCGCTATTGCATATGGGCTTTTTTGCCCTAACCCTCATATGCATATCATTTAAGATAAATATTAATCTCTTACCTCTCTTTTGATAGATTTATGCATGTTGTAAATCCCTTATTGTTGTCACCACACAATACTTTTGTAGTGCTAATGTTTTCTTGACATGTGTCTTGTCTTGTGTTTAATTTATATCCCTCTGGCTCCTTTCCCGTTCCAATTCATACTAACACCGGTAAAAAAGAATAAACAACACCTGCAAGCAATGCATGGACTCCCATATAGCTTGGTATTTTATTTGGCAGTATTACATTTTTTTTCAATTTTTACCGAAAAAATACAGTCAATATATTTAGGTTTATGTTCTCAATGTTCACCATTGCAGATATATTTTGCTTGTGGCGTATGCTGTTAGATCTTCAATCTGTAACATCTCCAATAATGAAATGACTCATTTTGTAATACTGAACACTGATTCTGAACAAACAAAATTTTCAAATCAAAAGATATAGTTACTATTAGCTTTCCAAATTTCAAACTTATTTGTTTCAAACTACAAGAATTTAGTAACAGCTGATAGGACATGAAAGTTTTGGAATGTTTGTTCGCAAAATTTTCTTTTTTTTTTTACCTTTTGGTTGTATCTAAACAAACCTTATTATTTGAGAAATTAACATGTTTTGTTCACTGAAATACATATTATTAACGTCAATATGGAACAAATCACGTTAATTCAGATTTTTAAATTTTTTTTGACAATTATGAATTTTGGTTGATATCATTATGGAACTGCACTTGTTTTCAAACAGCTACACATTACTATATGAGTCAAAATTATTTTTGTGAATGTTTTTAAGTCATAGTTAGAGAATTAATTTGTAGAATTGCAATTAATAAAACCTTTGCAAAATACCCTGCTATACGGAGCTTGGCCTGATTTCTGCATGCAATGATGCATTGTATCAGTCTCTTTTCCTTATCCTTTTCTTAAATCTGAAATAAGTGAAATGTATAGAAGAACCTACCACTCAAATAGTTACTCTGGCAAAATCTCAGCAGCAGTGAAATACTTTCCGGCCACAAATCGAGTATACGTCATTGAGGTATTTTGGTCATATATTAAGTTCTTGATATCTCAGCATAAAATTGCCATGCCGCAATGTAGTTCCGCAGCAGGCAACACCCAATCACTGTCCGCAATAATTTTTTAAACACTAAGCGGGGCTCACTCCAGCGCTACACTTTATACACCTAATTCGGTAGTGATGCACTGTGTGTTTTTCTGTTGAGCAACCTGAAATGAGTACTCGCCCTCAGAATATCGGCAAATAACACACAAATGTGCATTCTAAATTGTAAATACCGACTGAACTAAGGAGTGGATTACATCACTTTCCACGCATTCTCACATGCGTGCTGTGCACACCGCTTTGTACGCTCGTGATTACATCTGCGACTTCCCACAATGCGCACATTTCACTACGTGAAAGCTATGACATCACTCAATAGCCCAATGAATTACCAATTTTCTGTAAAAATGGTGACAAGTCATTTTGGAGGCTGTATTATGGATTGATCTTGACTTGGTATGAGAAGTGGCATGGTGGGTTCATATCGCCGACAGATATTGGCCAACGTTAGCCTTTTAAAATATTTCTCTGCTCCGATGCATCACTGTGCACATTGTGTGAAAAGCATGTGCAGACGTCTAGCTCGTTGAGGTCTTCGATATAATATAACACCGATCCTCGCAGCTGAAGAAAAAGAAATCGGTTTTATTTTAATCCATGCCTCGGACTATCCATCCACTTTTTTTGAGTCATCTGTTTCGTTTGACAGAAAAGTACCCTGTTCTGCAGGCATACAGACTTCAGTTATAAGGTCAGCCAGGCATTAAAAAATCCCAAAATTTGTAAAAAGATGAAATTCGTTCACTTTGCTTCACTTTGCTTTGTTTTTTATTTGAAACAATTTATTTTTTGCCCTTAACCCACCTGATTTTATTTGCATACAGTAAATTTGTAAAATCTTCAAAACACCAAATCTAGTCGGTCAGGCCTATAGAACATTTTTCTTTTGTTTTATTTATTTTTTTTCCGTGGAAAGGTAAGTCCAACTCTGTATCGCCTGAAGTCCCCCTGCCAGGATTGAGAATGTGCATGAATGCCACATGTACTGTAAAAACTTGTGTTGGTACATTGCCAATAGTTTGTTGCCTGTGTTTGCTGCATGTAGATGCATTTGTTTTAAACATCTTTGTTATGGAGAAAATGCATCAAATGATTGCAAACCACAACTCATCATGTGAGTGCAACAAGGTCATAAGTGCAATAGCTGCCATTTGTCAGAAATTCCCATTGAACATACTGTTATGCCAAGTCTTTGGTCAGTGGCTCTTGAAATGTTCTTCAAGTGACACAATGGCCCGAACTCTTTCAAGAACCACTTACTCAAGGAATGATAAATTTAGAGCTTTCCTAATACATGGCAGCACACAGATGTATCACATGGCAGCTATTGCACATACGACCTTGTTGTACTCACACGGCAAACTGGAATCAAATAAACAGTAAGCTGGAGGAGATAGAACTTAGCAACTGTCACCAAGGCAAATTTGGATTCCATATATATAGTGTTGTGTATAGTGCAAGACGCATACTATTTGGTTGAAAACTTAGCTGAAACAACTTGTACATTTTTGTTTTTAATTTGTATGTTTTAAAAAGCATTACAGCACATTGCATTGCAGATAGTTTTACTTCACAATACTATTGTAGCATTTGATGATTGCCTGTATACACACCAGTTATTTCATGTCAAACAAATTCATAAATTTACATCCTTTTTCAGTGCAGTCACACAGAAAGACTTCCTGTAACTTGTAATCTCATTCTTTGGATAAGGTCAACAAAGATATTTGTTTTAGTTTTAATGAAGCAGTTTACATAGTTAAGAGAGCAAAAATTTTTGTTCTTTATGTTCTTTGTAGTTGAAGGGGCAATTTAGGTGTGGTTTGTATTATGCTCTTGGTCTAAAATATGAAGTGATGTTATTGGATGCACAAATAGGTAACAGCATTGATAAAACATGCATTTTTCCTGGTGGCAGTTAAAAGGGCACTGCAATGTAAGATCTTCACCCTCGTCCCACACGACTCTTTTATGGCAACACTACATATCTCATATCTCAAAATCTTTTGAGACCTTTTTTACCTATAAAGTTCTTTCGTTTGCATTTTCTCATACATTAAAATAACCACGATGAAAAAGATTTAAAATATTCACCACATCATTTTCTTCTATATTCTTTAATTTTGAGAGTTTGTGATTAACTATTTTAGAATTACAAAACAATTTAGCAAGTTACGTAGTTCTGCCATAAAAATTTAGGGAAACGCATTTATGGCAAAATACACTTGCTATATTTCAATGGCTGAACACGGAATATCACTTAGAAATAGAATTCCTGATGTATATTTAGTTTGATCTTCCCCTCTAGACCCATTAATTTTATAGCAAAACACTGCAACTCATAGAAAGTTTTTGATGGCAAAAACTATGTACCTCAAAGAGCAAATGACACGTAACTTGAAGATACACAGTTTTCCCGATTAATATACCTTCAGAATGGTAAAACATAGCCGAGTTAGGACGTGCTATCTCAAAATAGGAAGCACTTCTGGCAAGACTGTAAGACTTTGTTAAATGAAAGCAGTGCCCATAAATTACCCAGAACTTTATCTAAAAAAGTCAAAATTTAGAGTTACACAGTTCAGCCATATAAGGTCCACAAGGCACTCAAGGTAAACAAGGAAGAATTTTTAAATTTCTCAAGAGATACCATCACACACAAGCACTGGAAAAAAACATGCTCCCAGCCGGATTTGAACTGGTGACCTGCATACAAGATCAACGTCCTAACCACTAGACCACTGGGGATGAGTGGGAAATGTTCATCGAATTCCTAACGAATTGCATCAGAATAAGTAATTTTTTTATCAAATACAGATCATTTATATTGGTATGAAAGAAACTGTATAGTTCTATGGGTTAACAAACCATGGGGTTTTTCAGGGCTTGTATTTGCCAGCCTCCTAGGGGAAAGATGAGAACAATTTACACAAAAGGTCTTAAATCTCACTGGGGGTTTAATGCATGTAATAACTGTGGTCAAAGCTTTAAGGTAGCACATGTAATCATGTGCTAAATTGGGTAAACCTATATGACCTCACTTCATACTTTAAGGTAGGATTATCGGCTACGGCTTCGTGCCCAGATCTTGCTGAAATTCTCCTGAAATGTTGGTATTGGTGAAAGAAACATGTGTGCCAAATTTTAATTTTTTCCAAAAAGGCATTTTAGAGATATGTCACGTAATGCATTTTCAAATTCCCATAGACTATGTACAGGGGCTGATTTTGGCAGTATAAAAAATGACCAAAATGGGGCAGTTTTGTGAAAAACTACACACTTTATTTCAATTATTTCTCAAGTAATTGATGAGTTATAAGATTGGTGTTTGTTTTTAATGGTTAAAGAAATATCAAAAATTCATACAATTTTTTATTTTTCTGTATATCATCAAAAACAAAGAACAGGTGGTCGCAACAATACTTTTTTGTTGAAGTATTTCTAGAAATACTGAAGTATCCACTTTTCATAATTTTTCCTAGAAGAAATTACAACTTCCTTGGTGATGAATAAGGTGTCATATGAAAGGAAATCAAATTTAGAAAATTCTCACGTTAGATTTTGCAGATTGAGTGTTTCTATTTGAAATAATAGGTGTTTCTAATTTTCCCTAAATTATTTTTCCCTAAAATAATTTTTTCTAAAGAATTAAATAACACTTGATTCAAAAAAGCCAAAGTGAGATTTTAGGTATTTTGTTTATACACACATCCCCAAAGTTTCAGCTTAAAAGCACCTTCCATTTAGGCTGGGAAAAATTATTTATTGTAAAATTAGGGAATTTTAAAAAAATAAATAAAAACACTAAAACAAATCATGCAGTCTTGAAACTGCAAAAAATTGTGGAGGCGAGTTCAATCCTTACCATAGTCAAGTTTGGACTAAATTGATTCAGGAGTTTTGATTTTATGATCATTTTTCAAGACCATTTTATCCGATGATCCTACCTTAAGACTATACTCGCAGCCATAATTTTGTCACATGACACAAGCGAGTGTCTTTCACTGCATGCACCGTGCCTTCATGCAATCAGATGGTGCACAGTTTTGGCGGGCATGCAAGCATACCTGCCAACACATAACAGAAATATACCCTCGAATATAGATGAGTAGCTATATAGAGTACCTACAAATTTATGTGAATAATCTTGCATTTACTTTGTTCATCATCTAATAGGCAAAAATTATGCGGCTTTTGTTTATCCACAAGTAAAAGTAATAGACCATTTGCACGATCCCCGAAATGCATCTCATTCGGTGCCCATTTCAATCCGGGAATTTTTACCAGCCTCAAGTCAGCTAAAAACATACGGTCAGGAGCGTAACGAAATTACCAGAAAACTTACCCTATCTGTGACGTTGCACTATAGTTGTGTAATCGTCCGTCAGGTGACAAGTAGGGTACAGTTACGATCGAAAATATCACGTTTTGTCGTGAATTTCAACACCAGTGCCTCGATTGTTTTTTGTTCCATAGATATTCTTCTACATTTTTGTAAGATTAACTTCACGTGAAAAGGTACTTTGTATTGTAATTTTAGGCACTGTTCGGCGACGCGAACGAACAACAATTTTTTTGTAAACATGACCTCTGGTACAAGTTCCCGGATGGAAATGGGCACCGAATGAGATGCATTTCGGGGATCGTGCAAATGGTCTATTCCATTTTATTCATGCGCCTCTTGCTACAAGCGTGCACCGCCCATACATCATGCAATGCGCCTGCTGCGGTGGTGCTGCTTGCATTTGCGTCTGTAATATTCTATATAAATTCTTGGTGTGAAGAGTCTTGCCTATTTGGTGATGAACAAAGTATAGTAGTGATGAATGGTAGCCTGTAGCCTGGCATGTCATGCATTTAATTAAAAGCTTCAGGCAAAAAGAATGCAATTAATTGCTGTTTTTATTGTATCTCTTGTTTCCTGTTGTCTTCTAGGTCTAACCAAAGATTCAAAGGAAAAAGAAAAGGAAGGAAAAAAGAGGAAAAGTAAAAAGAAAAAGGAAAGGTTTAAATTTGACTAGTGGTTTTCGGATATTTGCTAATAGTGAAAAAAATATATATTAAAGGTGTGTTCCGATTTTGTTCTATTGGGTTCCCTACTTGATACTTCGAACGCAGCACGCCACGGCGCCCTTGCACATCACGCACCCACAAACCAAGTATCCATGGGAAACAAAAGTGGTTTTGATGGTAGAAGCAATAATACACATTGCAAATCCCTACTCAATACGGTTAATACTTGATGGGTAACCATTATTTGGCAGTTTTTTGTTTATATATCGGGGAATGAAATGGAGAGGGCTCCAAATTTTGGAAACAATGAGAAAAATACGGCCTTTCATCTGATCGCAAAATCAATACTAATCGGGGGTCCAAAGACGGTCGCAACACGCACCGTAACATACAAATGTGTGTTAAAAAAAGAGGCTATTTGAATCAGAATTTTGGTTCATGTTCGGGAATAATGTGACAGACGATGCTCCTCACCAAAAATAGTTATTATTATTACTTTATATAAGTTACCATGTAGTTGCTTCAAACGGGCAAACTCTTTAAAAATCCACAGATCTGTTTTCATGCGATTAGCCATTCTCTCTCTCTCTGCATTATGTGCATAACTTGGTCAGCTTGTACGATGCATGAAGATATGCCGTCTTTGTTCGCACGTGTAACAGGCCGTCGCTTAGGCCAGTCGTGCGCGGGTTACTGTGCGACGTGAAATTCTGTGAGGCGTCACTGCACGGAGGTTAGGAAGGAGTATAGGCACTGCTCGTGGTTGAAGGCTTGATGAGGGCCCCTCACTTTGTTAATAGCTCGATTTCAAGTTTTCATATAGGTCAACCTGACTAGAAACTTGAACAACAGGTCACTTTATTTGAGGAGTGGCCATCAAAAATTTTTCACGATAATAACCTAATAAGAAGCCAGATGAACTTGCCCAGATTTGTAGGATGGGGTATTCTTTGTGGTGGACATATTTCTAAATTTCACAATTGATAATATGCATACCCCATTGATAAAGACGTTTTAAGATTTCTGTGAGTCGTATATTCAAAATTGTCGGAAAGAGTTCCATATGTACCCTTTTAAAAATTCTACAGAAAAACATTTTTTATGGCAATAACAACTAACAAAAAAAACCCAACCCTACGGCCCCAAATATTAACAAAAAATGATACATATAGAACTTTAAGGGTGGTACAAATGGAACTCTTCCAAATTCTCTGCTTAATTAAATTGGGAGGAATGTTTTTAAATTGAAAAAAAATTTTGCTTGGCAAGCTATGAGGGGTTGCAATTGGAGACTCCATATTTGCAAAAAATGTTATTAAAGTTTCAAAGAAACAATTTATTGTTTGTAATTGGCTCCCAATTGCATTTTTTTTTTCCCTTTGAAGTATATTATGTACAAAAATGTGCTTGTACGACTATACTAAAGTGCATACAGTGATACTTGTCATTTCCGTACAGCAGTTGGGATTTATATATGCCATAACTCTTGTCCAAAAACAAAGATTAATGGTGCTTTTGGGGGGATTTTTATTTCAAGGGCATGCAGGGCATTCTCACTTAACAGCTGTTTGAAAGCCTTTTATTATGCCAAAACTAAAAATAAGCAAATATTGTCAAGATAGCACGATAAAAGTTGGACAGCAGATGGATGATATTCCAATAGATGTATCTGTGCAATTTGATGTGATTACATGACACAGATCTCTGGGGAGATTGGACAGTAGAGGGCGCTATAAGTCAATTACCTTAGGAGACCTTGATCTGTTTTAAGATTCTTGAATAGATTTGCACCAGGATGATTAGCTTTGCATGGCCCTGAACATATCAGTGCTGAATTGTTAAAACCAAATTTCAAACATTTACATGGGGGCTGGTTTAAAATAAGCTTGACCTGCATGTGTAAATCCACAATCCTTTTGGTTTGAATGAACATGAACAAAATAATTCACAAATCCTTATTACCCTGTTTATGCTAACAATGCATTGGCAGCTAACTCAACTTTTACTAGCAAACAAAAAACACCCTTAACTTATTTTAATCTTATATGTTCGAACAAGAGAGATATAGTAGCTTCCCACAATGCATTGCTTCCCTTGGAAGTTTTTGTACAGGTAGATGTGATAGTTAGAGATGAACACTTTAAAAGGCAAGTTTGTGATCAGTACTGTCAATTAGCCATGTTTCATCACTAACGATTAACATCAGTTACCTGTACAAAAACCTCCATTGGAAGCACTGCATTGTGGGAACTACTGAAATCTTTATTGTTAGAACAACCTGGATTGTTTCCATACACTGCCACTTTTATTTAGTTATAATGATTTTAATTTTTTTTTTTGTGTGTGTTTGTCTAGCCTATGGTTTAGGAAGAGACATTAGTAAATCACTAATTTTGTCTGTACGTATGTGTGTGCCATTTTGGTTCAAGTTTCTGCCAAGTTGCTCTCCAAACATTTTGAAGAGGAAAGTCCAAGTCTCTTCAAAGTTGGGCCAAAATGAAGATAGTCTTAGCATCAGTGGTCATGGTTGAGGTCAAGAGGTCGTTCTGGTCAAGTCAACAGGTGATTGTGAAAGAAGGCAAGAACCACTTTGTTTAAAGATGCTTGTCCGATTTTTTTGTGTATGGTGTTATTATGGTTGAGTGCCTGACACTGTATACACAGGCAGTCCAGGGGGTACCTGGGAAAACAACTTGCTGGTGATAGCTGGAGAATTGTCATAGTGCAACGCATATTCAGTATGTGTTAATATTGATGGTTTTAAACATTAAAAATTGCAGTTTTGTAGTATTTTGAGAACAAATGACATTTGAAAGCTGAGAGTTTCAGGAAGAAATGAGAGAAACATAAGGCCTTTCATCAGATATAAAAATTGATACTACTCCGGGTAAATCAGGGGCGGGTTCCCCAAAGACGATCGGAACAAGCACTATACGTACTAATAATTCTTTTATTTACCATTGTGAATGTGATATGGGAAATCCCGTCGCATGTCGCACAGGACAAGTTTTGAAAAATAAAGAAAATACCTTAAAAATGTTTGTTGTACTTTATTTTGTCAGATTGTAAAGGCCATTTTTTGAATGTGTATCATAGAAGAAAGAAAGAAGCATAAAGTTATGGAAACTTTAATTTCGAACTTTGCAATGATAGTCAAAAAACACTCAAATATAAATTTTGCACCATGTGGCGTGTTTCAGATGCATCACTTTGGTTGTGACAAACTGTGGAAGATCAGGATTAATGCCATCACTTAAAATCATGAAATTTACTTCCCATTCTTTTTTACCCAGCACTATATTTAACCGATTATGTTGACATTTCTTTTTCTTTTGCATGCAATCCCATCAACTAAATCAGACGATATGGCACATAAATTAGAATCACCTATAGCTCAGTGTTGCCCAGTGGTTGCACCCACTCCCATTTGGTTAGCACCCACAGCCATCAAACAAGCATCCTCCTCTCCTTCTGATGTGACTAATCCACCTTTTATTTTGGCCGACTATATTGGGCTGTATGATTACTGTATAGAGGGTGATTATTTTTTGCGGGACAATTTTTTGCGGTTGAAGGTTAGCGAACACATAAAAATTTCCTAAATTACGTGTCATAATGCAATGCAGTACTCTGTGTAGTCTAAAAAAATTCCATAGGGTTTTAATTTTGCTGTCTAGTGATGGTTGCAAAAAATGCAAAATAAAAACCCTTGCAAAAATTTCTCGCTATACAGGACTACACAGGTAGATTCTGCAAATTTGGTTGTACTATGTGTGCACTTTCACTGTGACAGTAGGTACCAATCGTAGTTGTACATGCCCCGAGTACTACTCTAGCGATACCGAGGTTGACTGTATTTACTGCTTAGGTACATGAGAATATACTTAGAAGACCCACAACATGCTTACGTAAGGGTACATTATGCTCCTATTCTATGAGCATTGTAAAGCAGTAGTCAATGATTTTCTGGAGAAAAATAACACATCAGAATCTCTCATGTGCTCTTAAAAAGATTTTAAAGGGAAAAATTCATCAAATTATAAGAGCATGATGAAAAGTTGATTTGCTCCCATACAATTAAGCTAATTGAACCCCATTACCTAACAGTGATGCAAGTTCCTGGATAAGTTCCTGGATGTCATATATTGGATTGTTGCCGTGGAAATGAACAAGTTTTGTAAGAAGTCATGCATGGGTTACATGATCTTCAGGGAAAAGTGACCTGCTGTTTTATCAGAACATGACCAGGAAACCACACAGTTAATAATGCTTCCCGGATGTTGTCAACTGGTCATCGTTTTGCAGGGCATTGCCATAAAGGTGACCCATTTTGCTGACACACTTTGTCTTGTAAATCCTAACATTACAGAAGTATTTTATGAGTATTTAACTTAACCCTAAAACCAGAATTTAAATCCTAGTCCTAACCATAATCTTCTTAACCAAAGTTACCCTTCATAGTATTATTTTTGGTTTTGGAATATACATCTTAACATTACAAAAGTATTTTTACATGGTTATGTAAGCTTATTAACCCTAACCCTAAAGCCGGAACTCTTAAATGCTACTATAACCTAGTCTTTGTCAAAGACGGCTCATATTTTTATCTACCAACCGCGAGCACACCGAAGACGCATGTCGAGCGCCGAAGGCACGAGGCCCGAGGGGTCAAGGGGAGGGCAGACTCACACATATTGAATAATAAATAATCAAAGCCTTGATAAAAGGCTAACTATAACCTTAATCTTAACCCTTAATAGTGTTAGAAAAAAGTGCATCAGAAAAAAATGGGTCACCTTTTTGGAAATGCCAACTTTTTAAACCTGTATAGTCACAAATTCAACATTGTATGAATTCAACATTGTATATGTACCTGTAAGCATTGAACAAATTAGAAAAGCTTATATTTTTATAAGATGTATGCATAAGGTTGTGCTACACTTGTGCCGGCACTATATGTACGACTCACTGAGTGAGGTCATCAACCATTATCATGTTTTGTATGTACTCTTAAAAATACTTTGTACACTTCACCATGATGCTGCATGCAGCAAGTCCAAGGCAGTAGGCCTGCATTGTGTAGATTAAAGAGTGGAAAATCTCCAGTTGTCTAGGCCAAACATTTCTAGGAAAATCTTGATTACTGTTGATGTAAAACCTTCAAGTTAGTTGACAAAAATATTAAAAGTAAGATGAAAAGGTTGGGCTCGCAGAGAATGAAAATCTTTTGCATGACAGATTTTGAATGTCATGAAGCTTACAGCCCGTCAATAAGGAACC
>JAMKCH010028799.1:0-17897 GCA_023653785.1 Ophioderma brevispina | reverse complement strand
AGCACTACTCCCGCTTATGAATGATGAAAAAACCCTAAGGCGGTCCACATTGACAATGCTTAAGAGTTTAGAAAGAACACTGCTGACCTGTAGAGCCACATAGCAGGAAACCTTGAATATCAAGATGGGACTGAAAATGGCTGCAATGAATATTTTTGCCAATATATCTACCTGACACCACATTGATCTTAATTCTTACTGACGAAACCTATTTCTAATTGTAAGAATTCAAAATGACCCCCCCTTTGTAGGAAGCTTAGTTGTATGGCCATACCAAACAGCTACTAAGTATCTAGTATCTGTCTGAGTCAAGTTCTTTTTTTGGCACTGTGGTGATGTGCAAAAGTAGAGTGGATTAAAGTCCAGCTATTCTGGATTTGCATCCATGCTTTTGCAGAAACTACTTCGAACAAGCTCATCAAGCTTTTGCCACCTTAAAGGATGTGTCCCGTTGGTAGGTGGGATCCACCAAGCTTCCAGTCCCAATTAATACGACCAAGTAGGACTAGGAGATAAAAACATTACAGCACAAGTACCCCAAATGAGATATCCAGGACTTTCAATAAGGCTCCATTGGAAAGCCTGCAGTAATGAAGGATAGTTAGTCCGATGACTCTACAAAAAAGCTCCTCATTTTAGACATTGGTACAGTGTATCAATGGCAACCTTTCTTGGTTGATTGTGGGATATAAATGGGTTCTTTTGGCAAAGTTTACCAAACTTCTCAACTAGCATAATTTTACTCAGGTAGACCCAACATTTTTTTTAATTTTATACATTTTGATAAAATTTGGCTAACGATTGGCCTCGTTGCATTTTACAGGTAGAAAAATGGTATATAGCCATGATTCTGCTTCAGATTTCTAAGAGGTACATTTCTACCAAAACCAAAATTGGGGAGCAAAATACCATACCACACCAAATTCAGAATCATTGAAATTATCTGGCCTAAAACGAATGTTAGGTATTGGAAGCCCTGTACTAAAAATACCAAGCCTAAGGTCAAAAGTCTATTGTGCAAAAGTAAGCTGAAATTCAGCTGATTTTTTTTTAAACAAAAGCTCATTTTCTGGACATTTATAAAAAGATAGCATTGCTATTCTGTGATATTGGCTACAATCTTGAACAAAAAGTGTTGGCACACTGTTCTTACCGTACGAACAAAGTTGAAACCTTAAAATGTGTTACAGTGCGCCTAAACCATACGCATCATTGATTGGTAGGGAAGGGGATGTTTTAGGATTGGCACAAGCTTCAAGCTAGCTCCTGACACCAAAAACACTCATACCAGTATTTTTTATTTCCTATTTTTCGATTATAGGTGCAAAAATTAAAGGTGGGGTGACTCAATGGACAACTCGTCCCCCACTTAACTACAAATCAAAATTGAGATTGGTTATCAGAAGACAAGTT
The DNA here is from genome assembly GCA_023653785.1 of Ophioderma brevispina. Lineage (NCBI taxonomy): Eukaryota > Metazoa > Echinodermata > Ophiuroidea > Amphilepidida > Ophiodermatidae > Ophioderma > Ophioderma brevispina. The sequence continues at coordinate 16,484 of JAMKCH010028799.1, read as the reverse complement.
CATACCCATTGAATTTTTCAGCCAGTAAATGTTTCACTTGATCTATGAACAAAAACAAATCCCAAATGTTTCGACACCACTTATTATACACATCCCTCCTATGGCCAGTTTTTGTACATTATTCAAAAATTCTTGATGATTCCAAGTGTGTGAAAATATCGGATTCAAAACATGTTTTATAAAATGATAAAATCGACGATTACGCCCAATATAAACCATTGGTCTCGCTATGCTTTTAAAATATTGGGCTCGACTGCATCTCACCCAATATTCTTGCAACACATAGCTCGACAAATTATTTTGGGCTTTCCGATCCAAGTCATTTTATATATCACATTTATGCTTTTGCTATCGCAACCAAATGGCTTGACCGATTGACCCAAAAATTTAAATTTTGTTTTTTAATGAAAATCGGACCATGATCGTTTTTTAACCGCCTTCATTTAAATTCTCCTTTACTTCCCAAACTTTTAGCAAGATGTTACTTAGTGAATTAAAAGTGCTATTGCTTTGCAGATTCCATACTATTCAAAAATGTTTGTCCAGGCTATTGCCAAAATCTAACTAAAAAACACATTTGTGGTTATTCACACTTATACTAGCAAAGCAGTGATGTAGGACATGCCAAACCTGTGTGTGGTGCAATTGTTTCATTGTCCCCCCATTATGTTTGCACTTTGCACTAAGATACTCAAACCTCGAAGAATTTCTCATCAGACCAAGTTTATAACATCATTATAACAAAAGTTTATCTTCGTCTTGGTAGTCAAATAAAGAATGTAATTTGCCATACACATGGCTCTATCCCTTCTAATCGGATGGATTTGTTAGCTCTCAATGAATAATAATATGGAAACATCACATAATATTCGTGCTGATTTCTCCAACACAACGATCGCTTAACAAGTACCAAGTTGTGTGTTCTTTTTATACCTGTCCATTTCGAAACATACTCGTTAGCATTTCAATAATGAAATGCATATAAGTTGAAGTAAGCCTAACCTGGTACTCAGTGGTGGCCATTTGGAAATCTAAGATGGGCAGCAATATTGACTTTGATCCTAAAAAAATTACTGATAAATTAAGAGTGCTTAAAATCTCTAGTACAGGACTTTGTTGAACCAAAGCGGTGAAAATTTTTGAATCTCCCACCCTTCAAGAGGTTTTCTTTCATAATGTGGTAAAATTCGAAATAATTGTTCATTAGCGGCCATTTGAAATCAGATGCCATCTTGAATCGAGATTTCGCTATCTGTTTACAAACTGGCAATGCCATCAATGCATTTTTTCTGACTCCTCGAGCATTAACCCGACTGTTGGATTGTCCAGTTAAAATTAGTGTTTTTTATCATGCTTGAACCAAATTAGGCTTAAGTAATAGAGTTCACTTGGGCCCTTTTGAAATCTAAGAGGCAGCCATGTTTGATTTTAACCTAAATCAAAAGCTCTATACATATGCATCAGTTTAAATCTTACTAATACCTATTTGGTCCACAAATAGTGGAATTATGGCATTTCAGCTCTTACAAAGTAATATTTCATAATTGGGTTAAACTATAGAGGGCGCTTGAGGTCCCATAGGGGCGCTTACATTTTTGGCACCGAAAATCAGAAAATTGTTCGGGGCCCCCTCAATAGTATAACATACCAATTTTCATGCTTTTAGGAAAAACGTGCACCATACTGCCTATTTTTTGTGCTGAGGGACTGGGCTAGAAGAACAAGCGTGTGTGGCAGTGCCATGTCGCGCTCCGTCGTTTTTAAGGTGACCCCACCCAAGGTCCGGGTACATTTATGAAGTTTGGCTGCATTGAAAACATCAACTTTGTCACGAAAAGGGTCTGACTTTGGACAAATTTAAAAATGCCATCATTCATGTGAAGCAAATGATTTTTTTTGCTCCATCAAGAAAATTAAGCTGAAATGTTTTATTATGTTTAATAAACAATTATCAGCTTTAAAATTAATTTTTAAAAAAAGAAAAAACCTAAAAAATTAAAAAAATATTTTTACTTTTTTAAAATTGCTTGACAAATAATGACTGCAAAGGTTGTCTGTTCACTTGTCACTAGAGTACTGGAGTTAAATTACAGGACAAACTAAATGACAAATAATGCATTAATCATTTGATGGAATGTATATTTTAATACAAAACTTATAAAATTACCATTAATCGTTATTTAATTATTACAAACAACTCAAATACTATGCAATTGAAATGACAAAATTAACGACAATATTGTCAGTCATAATTGTCATGCAATTTTAAAAAGTTAAATTTTATAAGTTATGAAATAGCTGTTGTGATGATAACAAATTAATTGTAAATGCTACAAAACTAATAATTACAGATTATAACAAACATTTTCAGGTCTTGAACTCAGTAGCGTGACTAATTTATTTTTGTAAAATAAGTCCTTTTCTTTGAAACTTTGTACTTGATGGGCTTATTCATGACAATCAAAATGCTTTCATGAAGGGTCAAATATTGGTTGTAACATTCATATTCCAGGGTCAATTGTCTGCTATAGACATCGAAAAAAGACATTTGATATTGTTGAACATGGTTTTCTTGTTGAGGTTTTCTATAACCGATTCAATCATGGTGATTAATTTTATCAAGGGGTCAAAACCTTTTATAATGGTAGAAGGTTATGCTTATAAACAAGGGTTCTAGTAATCCGTTAGTGGTCTGTGGGGATATTTCAGGGCTGCTGCCCGATATCACCTTTGTGTTGGTTTGAAAACAAAAAATCGTTTTCTATCCAATTTGGGATGAATTTGAAAAAGGGATTCATTGTATCTCTGATTTTTCTTGCTCAGAAATTTTAACCTTTCGAAGATTTAGTTATTGAATTTGATATTCCATTAGTGATAGGAAGTAAACTCTTAATGAATGTTAGATTGGACTGGTTTTAAAACCCAACGAATATTCACGAAAATGTTTTTTGAAAAATCTCAGCTTCTCTTGTGGTGAAGAAAGGGAAAAAACGTGCCAAAGCATGTTTACTCATTTGCGGGGACCAGGCTTTTATTGAGGTTGAAAAATAAATGGGCTTGATTCTTAGATGTTCGGTATTCGTAGCATCTTGAAGTGGGTCGAAAATAGTATCTTAAGAGGTACATTCAAAATGTGACAGGCGAGCGTGATCGTTGTTGTATCGCTGATCGTGGTATATCTGTAACTGAAATTGAACGCGCCAACACAGTCTTTGTGACAATTTTCTGTACGATAATTATTCAGCTTGAGTTTCTGAAAGTTTTTTAAAGGAAGGCCTTAGGAGGTCTTTCCTCCTCAACCTAGACAAGTACCTTTATGTTGACTTCTAGTCATAACTTTTTTGCACACAAGCGTGTCAACCGATGTATTGTCAAACCAATATTTAAGATATACAAAAAATGCTACTTTTATATGTTACTACCTATTCTTTTTCACAAAACGGTGAAAAAAATCACCCTCGTTGTACAAATATAGAGGTCAAATGCGAACGTAAATTCAATGAAAGAAATAATTTTAATCTAATTAGTTTGTTTGGTTGGAGGACTACGTTTAACCAATCATACCAATTACCAGTGATTAGCGACCGATAAGTTCATTCAGTCAGAGGACGCCAAAACTCAAAAATGCTATGAATCCAACAGAAAATTCAAAAAGTTATTGAAAGCTATTGAACCAGTAATAAAAGATCAGTAGAAAAAGTTTGTTGAATAGATTTTCAACAATCATTTTGATTGTTAAAGTTTGTAAATGGTCATATCGTCGATGTGTGTTGAATAATATTTTGTGGTTTTTTTTTTTTAAGTGTTAATTTAATGGCATTATGAGAAAAAAGGGTCATTACCATGTGTGCAACATGCGCTTACAGTTTATAGGGTGTCTCAAATAAATATGGAACTAGTCTATTCTTGTTTAAAGACAATACTGAAATTGAAAGTGAGTCTAAGTTAAATAGGGTTCGGCAATTTCATAATGGCGGGGGTGTTTGATAAAACAGAATTTCATTGTATATACCGACTCAATGTACGACTACAGATAGTCTAGTGGGTTAGAAGGGGGGTTCGTGCACCCCCCTGAAATTAAACTTCTAATCAATGCACTATATCAGAAAAAATTAAGTAGAAAAACGATTGGAGAGTTAAAAAATCCAAAAGTGTCCCACTTGTCATTTAATGCAAATTTATGCAAATTAGTATCGCCATTACAGAAAAACAATTTTAGATATATCTCAGCCAATACTGTTGATATATGAACAAATAAGGTGATGGACCTATGTTTGTTTGAGGGTCAAACGATCAAGATGGTAGATGGAACCATTTTGAAAATACCAATGGGCCACCATGATGACCATATATGTAAATAGGGTCGCAGTTAGCCAAAAAAATCCAATTTGGGCATTTCGGGCATTTTGGGCATATTCCTCATACCTGCCCACATAAGTTGACGAGACCTATGCTTTTAGGGTCGAGGATAATTAAAAGCCACACTCATAAAAATTATTGTTTATTGTCATATTAACATGTTCACCTGAAAATAATAAGACTATGCAAATTAGGCCTTCATGTTGCTAATCTCGTTTTGTAAGAAACGTTCCGGCCAAGTAAATTTAGACTTCGTATAAATAATACTGGGTAACATTTCTCTTAAATTTCAAGGTAGGGAATGATTACAAGACTAATGCGAGGGACTAAGATACTGTGTTGTTGTCAGGCGAAAGCAACGTGAAGAACAGAACTCTAAAGTCTCCAATGACTCTCTGCCAACATGCAAGGTTGAGATCATATTGTATCATGGGGTTAGTTTTAACCCTCGTTGTATATTTAAAGGAACTACAAGAGAAAATACTTGGCCAAAGACGTTTCTAAAATCATTCCAAAAAGATTACACATTTAGACTTACAAATCTGTACTCATTAAATACTTTAAGCCTGAACAAATATAAAAAACTTTAAAAAACATTTTTATTATTTTCTTATTTTGAATACTTCTCAGTAAATTTAAAGGGAACTGCAGGATAAAGATTGAAGCAGCTTCATAATGGAGTGACATCTCCGACATTCATTTAAGTCCCCATCTCGCATGCTATCAGGCTGTGATCAGATACCTCACTGTGATCAGCAAAAAACTCTGATCCTGAACGAGTTGGATATCATCGTCTGCTGGGAGATGATTACACAACGGAAGTATCGACTTCACCGAGATGCCCCGCCCCTCGTAGATTGTTCTTTCGGTGGACCCATCTTCCCACCAGAATTGATTTCAGGACAAGTAGAGATTAAAGGCGTTACCCACAAAGCACTCAAGTATAATATTCTCGGAAGACAAAGGGAACAAAGGGAGTCAAGGGCCCAGAAAAGGGTTGGTTCAACTTTTATCGAGTGTCAAGATGTCGCTCTCCGTAATATTCAGCAGGCTTTCCATGAGTCCATGGACCTTCCTCGGCCTTCAACACAGTCGACGACATGGAGCTGAAGTCTGAAAAAGTCATACTGCGGACCATATCCGGTCAGGCCATGGTAATAGCTTGTTGTAAAGATGATAGAGATAAGCGCAAAGCTTAAACATCTATGGGCAAGACATGTACCATGGCAAGTGCCAGAGGGACAATGGAAAATCAGTCTCCGGATATATAGTTCCAAAAGCAAGCATCTCACCATTATTCTGCAACCGGGTTGCCACTCGGACAGTTTATGATTTGTTTTGAGTAAAAACAGGCCCTGGTCAGGCTGAGTCAAAGAATTCAACGAAGCCTCAAAATAGACCTCAAATTATGACAGATGAAGACATCATATTCCACTTGGAAGGCAAATGGATATAACTTGAATAAAATCTCTACTAATGTCCAGGGCAGAACATTGTCAACAGTGCTAAGGGATCACGATACAGGAAGTGCAAAAGGAGGGTAAGCCCTAAGACAATAATTCTGACGGGGTAGATAGTTGCAGGGTCAGCTTAGCTTGAAAGTTAACACACCAGAAATTCCCCCACCATTTCACTCCACGCGCATTGACCCAACGTTTCCTAATGGCTCATCATTCACACCATTTTTTTGAGAATGAGATGATTATATATATATTTACCCATATGCAAGAATAGTTGGTAGGCTTTTGATCAGGTTTATTGGCAACAAGGCAGATGCCCGCCATGCCTGGATTAGGAGCGTTCATCTTGCAACTGGACTCCCCACCCAGAAAACCATAACTCGAGGGTCTATGGACTAATTGAATGAAAGCCTGCAAAAATAATCGCGACGAAGGAGCGAAAAACACCTTGACACAGTCATGTTTCCAGGGTTGGCAGTTGTGCAATAGCTCAGAACCAGTGCTTCCCAAAATGCAAATGCACACTTTTTGTGGTGATCTACCTTGTAAAGAGATATGGTCTTTAATTGGGTTTCAGCAGGTGGTTCTCAGTGCGATAGTTTTTTTGTTTTCACATCCCACACACACACACACAAAACACACACAAACATACTTACAGAGACACACACACACACAAGCAAGGGTAACAAGATAAACAGCCAATATCTCACTCTGTTTCGAAGATATGCGATACAATGTTCCTACAAGACTGTAACAAATGCTTTTGTCGTTCTATTGCCTCCTTGCTTTTATGCTACAATATGGATGCACATGAGGATGAGTCGAAGACCGAAGAATCTTTTCATTCACGTTTTCCGTAGGTTTTCTTTTTGGCTTGATTAAAAAAAAAAAAAAAAAAAAAAATTACATTATTTTTTTTTTTTTTGTCTTTACTTATTGCACACATTGAGTTAAGAGAAAATGCTTAATGCTTTTTGCTTTTTAAAAGTATTTAATGAGGAACAAGATTTGTGCAAGTGCCCTAAAGTTGATGAACTTGTTTGGGGATGATTTTAGAAAAGTCTTTGGCCAAGTACATTTTTTTTCTCCGCAGTCCTTTAAGTTACTGAGGGTTTAAAACGACCATGATACAATATGGACATCACACTTGCATGTGGAGAGGTATGGAGAAATATAGAGTTTGTTCTCTCACGGGTCTTTTCGGCATGATAACAACAGAGTATCTTAGTCTCGCATTAGTCTTGTCATCATTGCTACCTGAATTTTTTTTAAAAGCAATGTTACAGTATTAGTTCTGGATCTCTGGATTGGTTTTAACTCAGCAAAACGGGTCCCATCACGCCAGAGTATTATGTATAGATGTGCAGGTCTAAATTTACTTGGCCACAAGTTTCTTACATTATCCCCAAAACGAGACTATCGACACCACTTGAATGCCCTAATTGGCATATTCTTAGTATTGCAGGTGAGCATGTTAGTGAACATGAACATAAATATGAGTACCTTTAAATTATCCTCGACATCAAAACATCTATCTTGTCATCTTATGTGGAGAGGTATGTGGAATATTGGCCACGTTATTGCCGCAAATATGGATTCTTCAGCTAATGGCGACCCTAATTTGGCATATTATGTCATCATGGAAATATCTGGTAATTTTCTTGATCGTTGACCCTCAATACATAGGTCCAGTCATCTTAATTGTTCATTTATATCAACACTATTGGTTTCGATTATCAAAAATTAATTTTTAAGCTAGGGTGACCCTAATTTGCATATTACTCCATCATGGGGACATCTGGTAATTTCAAAATGGGTTCCACCATCTTGATCTTGACCCGCGAAACCTAGGCCCCGTCCCCCATTTGTTCATTTATCAACAGTAATTGGCTGAGAGATATCGACAATTGTATTTTCTGTAATGGCGATATTAATTTGCATAAATCTTGCATAAAAATGATACGTGGGCCACTTTTTTATTTTTTAAAACATAGGCTAATCATTTTTCCGCATTTTTTCTGATATAGTTCCATTGATTAGAAGTTTATTTCAGGGTGGTGCACGAACACCCCTTCTACCCACTAGACTAAGAACCCCATAGGATGCCTACATGCAAATAGGTTTTTTCACTCGTTCAGAACCCTTTATCATCAGTCCGTATAATTGTGAACTGGGGTGGAAAAAGGGGGGTGAGGCATTAATTAAAAATGTTTACCGGTATTCCTGGTTTAATGATTGTTTCATGTTTTTTTATATTACTTATGAATTTTGGTTTAGATTTAATTAGAAATTTCTGTATACGTTGTTGTATTACGACAAGTTGGGTATTACGACACTGAGATGTATTTACTAAACGTATTGCGAAACAATGTCACACGTCAACAGCAAGTTATTTTTTTCGTTTGCAAAGGGGTGCGGCAAGACGAGTTACTTATTTATTCTTGGCGAAGTTGCGATAGAACCGTTGTCTGTGTGTAGATAAATAGAAGATTATAGCATTGATAGGATTTTACATAGCAGTGAAGTACGTTTAAATTTTATACAGAATGAGAAGTCAGTCGAAATTTTGCTTAAAGCCACATACCGCATTTTCCCCACATTCAAAATGCCCTTTTATCTCTAAATTGGTAGTGTTCGATCATATCAACAGCTTATGTACTGTTCTTTAGGAAAACAGACACTAAAGCATTTTTTAAAAAAGTCCGGAATCCCGACTTTTATTAGTAAACAGCATATCCAAACTTCTTGACAAATACTGCGTGTTATGCTTAGCCACTTTACAGGGGTCTTTACCCTACAAACAAATTTCCATACAACAGTGCAAAAAAAAAAAAGTACTCTGATGAAATATGTCGGGATTGGTTACATTTAAAAGAAATCGCCTATAGTGGCTTAACCTCATTTGGGGGGATTTTCCAGTGATGGTTTGAAACTCACTTGAACAATCCTCAGAGGACGTGGATTACTTCGAATAGAGTCATTCACTGTAAAAACCATTTAGCACAGTATGGTAACATGACTCAATTAAAGCTTTGGGGTGTTTATTTTCTCCCACAATGGTGTGACTTGCTGAAATTATTTTTTTCGTCAAAGATTGCCCAATTAAAAACTCTTTTGATTATTTGGAAATTGAGAGGTCTGACTTTTTTGATTGTGAACGCTTGATCTATTGCAATTTTCTTCTGATTTTTTATTCCTGTCAAGTAAACGCATATTGTCGAGAGTAACGAAGTTATTTGGAGGGGGATGGTTCTGTGTTGGATAAAACTAAAAAGTCGTAAATGCTCAACTGTTCAACAGATATGATGCACTTTAAACCATTTACTATGAATGTTTGATCGAATATTAAAGGCTTCATACAGATTCAATTGAATGAGATTGTCGTATAAGTCGTAAGACACCCTATCGATTTCTTTGTTTGGCGTCAATCAAAGAACGGATCAGTTTCGAGGGACTGAGTGAAAGAGGCTTGGCCACGTTAAATATGGAGTTGTTATGAGGGCACCTGTAAACAAAAAAAACTACTGTAAATTTTACAGTAAAAAATCATGGCAGCAATTCTGCCAACAATTACCGTAAAATTGTCAGTATAGGCCTACTGTAAAATTTAATGTCATCAAAACGCCCGGTTTAAAAACATCTATAGGCCCTATTTTATTTTGGTGTGAGTAGTACGAGATTGTGAATGTGTGGAGAATAAAACACGCACGGACGAACACCCTAACTTAGTAGCCTATTCACAATTTTTTTACAGTGCATATACTGTAAAATTTACAGTTTGTTGTAAAATATGATTACATCAAACTGTAAAATATACAGTTAAATTTGAATGAAAACTGTAAAAGCTATATTTTTACGGAGTTTTGTAGGCAGGGAATTGCTGCCAGGATTTGTCCTGTAAAATTTACAATGGTATAATTGAAAAATTCATAGGAGTGTAATTATGATGCTGGTACTATTAAATGTAAAAAAAAACGCCTTCAACTTTAGATTTGGTCATTAAAGGCCTGGAAAATGGGATATAAAATCTACAGGTATTTCCTGTATTTCCAAATTACAGCAAATACTGTATGTTTTGGGAAGTTTTTACAGTAGTTTCCCGTAAATTGCACTGTAATTTTTTACAGTGTGGACCAAAACTCTAAGCCACTTTTTAAATGATTGGACCAAACTGTCAATTATTTCTGGGAAACAAGATTGAATAAATTAAAGTATCAGATTTTCCAGTATTCCTTAGTGACGTAAAAGAACTATCAATTGTTGGGAGGAAATAATTATTGATATCTTGTCTCATGTTGCTGCTTCAGAAATTGTGCTCAAGTTTGGTATTTATTCAGTTGCATTTGCCTTGTAATATTTTCTTCGTGAGAGAAAAGGGACATTTTTAATTATGGCATTAATCTTATCCAGGTATGTGACATTCGACTTCATTATAGTGATTGGGTAACGTATACCGCCTTCAGAACGAATGGATCGTCGACACGCCCCAAACACTTTTAATGAATGACAGGAATAAAAAAATCTACTATAACAGTTGCTATGCATAAGTTTGAAAAATATATGTGATTCAGCAGGTTGAGAATCTGATTTTGTGTGCGGAAGGTTTGGGAGGGCGTATTATGTATAGTTATACTTAACTTCGTTAGATGATTGATGGTGGTTTAAAGATGGTTGCTACAAATCATCGCCTAAATTAAAGTCTTTGTTGATGCCTTTATTTATAATTTGATTGATTGAAGCTGGTGGGGATAAGGTTGGCTCAGAGTGTAAATACAGGAGAGAATCACTCGACATTTCACCGTGCTTTAGTCAAAAGATTAGTTACAGAAATAAGGAAAATTCATATAATTTGATGATTTAGTTATAAGCAAAGGTTTGCCTAATAATTAATTTTGCGTTGGAGGAGTATTATCATCGCAATTTCAAAAGATTAGAAATTGGTATTAAGGCAAAGGGTTTGATAAAAATAATTATGTTGCTAAGGGTTTTATATGTCTGTGTAATGTTGGGAAGATTTTATTTTGAACCTTTCGACAAAACAGATTTACCAAATTCTTATTCATATTTTTGAGACCCCCAACATCACAAAGGATTAGACCCACAACATCACAAAGGATTACAAGGCAATGATTGATGTAAAGGATGATGAATGTATATTCCTTACCTTATGAAGTAAAAAATATTTTTCAGTAAGAATAACATGAATCGTTTGAAGACCAATAGGTTGTATAAAATACGAACAGTTCATAAGGAGGAATGTTCATTTTGTGATAATTACACCGTAATTACATAGAAATTATGAGACATGTGTTATTCGAATGCGTACATGTTCAAACATTTTGGATTGACTTTGAAAATGGTAAAAAGAATCTAAATTATATATATAAATCCAATAGTTTCGGTACTTATAGTGTTAACTCCCATCGTCTCCTAAAATTCGTGTATAATTTTGATAACGGAGGTGATATTAGATTTAAAAAACAAAACAAAAAACAAAACAAAAACAAACATGATTCATAATCTTAAGAAATTCGTTATGTTTAACTTTGTTATATGTAGTAGGGTTATAAATCAGAATCCCATTCTAGAAGTTTGGGGAAGAAGGTTTGAAGATGTTTTTCTATATGAAGGGCACTGAATCAGAATATTTGGGTCCAACCTCTGGGAAATGTGGGGAACTTGGTAAAATAAGGGGGTAAAATTAGTACAGGGGTAAATTGAAATCAAGTCAAATCGTTTTTAAATGTACACCAATGTATTTGTCTCATAATAAGGATTAAAAAAGGTATAGTTTGTTTAGGTTCCGACCTTTAGTTAAGCAGGTACAGCCCTATTAAAGGTTCAAGGTCATCCTGGGGGTAAACGTTACCCAGTGCTCCGATTTTCTTGAAAATGTTTGGCATTTGGTTTCGTAATTAGTGGCATAAATGTAACAAGGGTCTACATGGTCTATACTTGACCTCAAATTGTATACAGAGCTGTCACCCAAAGAATTGAAATAAATTGTCTGCTTCAGTATGATCAGGGCAATAATTTGACACCGGTTTCAACAAAATCTGAGCATTGGACTTTTTTTTGCCCCAGAATGACCTTGAACCTTATCAGGGCTGTAGCCGTTGGAACCTTAATCATTCCTTATTTTAACTGTGATAACATTACTAACAATATGAGACCATTTCCACTGAAATTGAAGCGTTTCTTAGTATTGACCCTTTTAGAAGCTAAATTTAACCTTTGACCTATAATAACGGGTTTCAGCTTATAACTCCATTAGGGTAAGTCAGAGATAGCACAAACTATACATTTTGTAATCCTTGTGATCATACGAACAATTTGCTATGCAATTCAACAACATTGGACCACTTTTCAATTTTGACCCCTGTATAATCTTTTGCGACCCCCTATCTCGCTTAAGCTATCCCTTCAGAATGGCCATCATACATTTTTGTATACGTCATAGTGTTAGGAACACCTGGAAATCAGTGCCTCCCCAGATAGCACTGCAATGGTGGTCCAATACTGGACCAATATTTATTATTTATTGGCCCTATATTGGCTTACAATATTGGATAAATATATTTTGCTCATGGGCTCAATATAGGCTAATATTGAACCAATATTGGACCAATGATTATGACCAATGATGGCCCTATGTTCTTTTACAACAATTATTTTAATGGAATTTTTTTTGAAGCTGCTATTTTTATATAAATTAATTAGATAATTTCGAGCTACTCACATAGTTAATATTTTTAATGAAACTGGTATAATAGTACAATGTCATTGAAATAATGTGCTCTGTTTAAAACACCCAGTGTTGAGACATAGGCCTATTAGTGTATTCCTATATGTATTTGAGTTCTCGCCCTGCTATTTTTAAGCAATCAATTGCTTTTAAGTCAATAATGGGCCAATGTTATCCCAATAATTGGCTCTATATTGGCTGCTTGTCTTGGGTCAATATTCTTCACCAATATTGGACCAGTAAGGGGTGCCGATATGAAGCCGATGCCACAGCTGCCAATGGAAAACCATTATTGGCGCAATATGCAATAGCCACGTGTTACCGATGCCAAGATTACCAACGGAATACCATTATTGCCCTTGGAGAGCCCATAAAGGACCAATAAAGGCCACCCACATAATGTCGATGCCAAGATTACCGATGGGGAACCATTGTTGGGCCAATATATGCGTGCTATGTGGGTCTTCCCCCCCCCCCCAGGGGGTACCAATAAGGCTACTTTAGATGGTCTGGCTCATCCACTATAATGGTAGTACCGAATAGTGGTGGCCTAATTGGGAGGCACCGTGGTCAGCGACATTCGATGAGTCTTACCTCATTTTCAGCATATTTACGTCTTTACTGTTATTTGCGATCTTACTAGCAGAATACATGTCCAAGTTTCACCTGTTAAAGAGAAGGAGAAGAAAATGATTTCTAGGCAAAAAAAACTTACTTTGCTCTGCAAATTAAGCAAAAATATTATTTTAATTTTCAAAAAGTAAAAATATTACAATCTTGTTTGTATGCTCTCTTTTTGTTATTATGTTTTATGCATTGCACAAAGGGTCCAGGTAATACTCGTTCTGTTGAAATGTGATAATAAAAATGTTTTAGGGAAAACAGTTACTTTTGATTAAAATTCTAGACCCTTTATATATAGTATAAAACAGAAATCTATAACATAACGGCAGGTATTGATAGTATTACATCATGATTAAAAATATTTTGCTACGAAATTAATAAATCTTGATTTTTTAGCCCAGAAGCATGCTTATGTTGACCCTAAAACACCCCTGCCATCTGAAGTCGGTCTTCTTCCCATAAATCTTTCCCCCGCTGTTCTGGAGGCGTCCCTTGAATTTAATGCATATAGCAATATTGGGTTCTGCCTAGCTAATGCCGAATGTTATAAATAAATAAATAAATAAATAAATAAATAAATAAATAAATAAATAATTTTACCACAACCATCATTTTTTAAATTTATTGATAATTATCTTTCGAATAGAAGTAGATGTGTTTTCTTTTACAGAGGAGAGGAGGGGAGTTGTCGACAATTTTGCAGTCCAAACCGCTCCACTAAAGTTCGTGTGAGACCCGTGATTATCTGTCAGACGCTTTAGAGGAGGAGCTCGGAACCCAGGTCAAACATCATCGTTATCCCTCACTACAGAAAAGGTTTGACACATTTGGTAGTTAGTATGGACCCTCTACATCAATGCTAGGTAGGTAGTACTCTCAAATTGTGGTATCACTTTTTCAATAGGGGCCAATTTAAGTTTGCACTGGGGTCAAATTTTTAAAATGCTCCAATCATGTTGAAATATATGCCATATTGTCCGTCTAGTCATAAGGATTCCAAAAATGTATAGTTTGTACCATCTATGACCATTGGTTTGAGAGTTATAGGGTAAAAATGACTAAAATGGTTAAAAAAGTCAATTTCTATTTGTACAGGGGTCAAAATCAGAAGTTGCTCCAATTTTGGTAAAAAATGAAAGAAGCTGTTCATCTAGCTTGTTTTGTCAAAATAAGGAATAATTTGTACCATCTGCAATGCATAGTTACCATGTTATGCGACAAAATAGGTCATAGGGCAACATAATCCAATAATTGGTGTTGACCTTCTTTGACCCTTATCTCCGTAAGTAAGCATTTAACATAATAAAAACTATACTTTTTAGAAGTCCTCTTACCTCAGACAATAATTTGCAAGTATTTAAAATATAATCAGATTAACTTTTAATGTTGACCCCTGTACAAATTGAGATTGACCTTTTTTACCATTTTTGTCATTTTTACCCTATAACTCCAAAACCAATGGTCGTAGGTGGTACAAACTATACATTTTTGGAATCCTTATGATTATATGGACAATATGGCATACATTTCAGTATGATTGGGGCATTTTAAAATTTGACCTCTGTGTAAACTTATTGAAAAAGTGATACCACAATTTGAGAGTACTACCTACCTAGCTTTGATGTAGAGGGTCCATACTAACTACCAAGGTCGTTAAAACGTTTCTGTAGTGGGGGGTAAATGAACTCCTTAAATAAGACCCCTATGGTATTTGGCTCCTGCTCTACTTGCATTACAATTACTAGATATTGATAAATTGGTGGGTTAAAGTAGAAGCAATAGCATAATTGTTGTATGGCGTGTATGAAAGTACCGAATGGTGGTGGTCTAATTGGGAGGCACCGTGGTCAGCGTCGTTCGATGAGTCTTACCTCAATTTCAGCATGTCTTTACTGTTATTCGCGATCTTACTAGCAGAATAAATGTCCAAGTTTCACCTGTTAAAGGTTAAAGAGAAAGAGAAGAAAACATATGGAATAAACACTAAATTATAATGGGCAGAGATTGACTTTCCTACTACTAATAAAACTCATTCATATAATCGTTCATGTATAGGACACTAACCCTGCTTATCGGGGGGTATCTGGGGGGGGAGGGGTTCACCCTATTGGACTCGCTCGGTGCGCTCAAATGCAAAAAACTTTCGTTAAAAGTTCTAGTAAGCGTGCTATCATCCCTCCGGTCATTTAGCAGAAAAGAATGTGAAGGTATACCGGCGTTAGGTTATACCGTCAAAGTCGAAGGGTAGGGGGTGGGGTGGTTGCCACCCCAAGGGATATTTAGGTGGCATTTTGAAAAATATTCTGAACAGTATGGCTCTAAAAACTCCAAGATATAGTAAAACTAGCCAATTGACATCATTTTGTGCTGGAAAAAACCGCATGAAAACCGATATTACTACGTTTTAGCGCAAAATTGGATTTTCGACTATTTTCTGTGGAAAATGCCAATTTTGCGACTGCGGACTGATGACCTCAATTTTGTGACGCAATACTAGGTATGTTGGTTACTTATTTTGGTTATCAATGGAAAGAGGAGGTCAATAAATATCCACTGGTATCAAATCATAAAGCATAGGGTGCTCCTATAAAGAATTGTCGTACCCCCCGGGTAAACCGTTGTTAACAAAAAAAGGCTTGGTGGTAACGCGAGGGTTTAGGGCACACCTGCACCAAATAAGGGTAAATTACTAGTCTTGAAAGCCTATCTCGCTAGTAGTACTACTCGCTTACTTACGGGTGGGTTACCGAAGAGAGTAAATCCTTTTTCTCTTTCTTTTGATAGTACCCTCCAAGAAGGGAATAAATGATATATTACCTCGCTCAGTAATTTGAAATGATTCATCCACACAAATCATGTTACGGAAACTAGAATTTCGCCGGTTCTCGGCTTTCGTATTTCTGGAGGGGTTTGGGGGTTGGGTTGGGTTACCTTCCGGAAACCTATTCAGGCGTATTGGGCGATGGAAGGGGCTGGCGGTGCTTTCGTGAATGGCAGTTTAAATGCAGATCGATTGCGCCGGTAGGAGCAAGGCTCTAATTTTTTTTTTCAGGTAGGGAAGTGCGGCACGATTTCCGAACTTGGGTGGCTGAGAACTTAATTGGTGTGTCCCAAGGTAGGGTTTAGGAACGAAATTTGTGAAAATATTGCGATTGGAGCCGAAATTTGGCGGCTAAAGTTGAGCTTTTGAGGCAAGAGTTTACCAAGGGACCCTTATGAACTGAATTGTACTTCAACCGGGGTTTCGGGACACAGTTATTTACTATTAAAGATATTGTTAAATTTTACAATATTTT
>JAMKCH010028798.1:0-18467 GCA_023653785.1 Ophioderma brevispina | reverse complement strand
TTTCATTTACCCTGTGAAATCCTTAGGGCCAAATGATGTTTGGTTGGAAGACTGAGCGAAAATGTACCCCATTTGCGTCGACCATGTATTGTTACACAGTATCTATGGGGCTTACGAAATCACGATTTCTGCTCTCACATGGAAACGCATGCAAGATCGGCGCGAAAATTACAGTTGGGTTTTGGGGTGAAGGCCAATCATCAAGATGAAAGATCCAATTTCCGTAATTCGGGCCATCCCCCTTTAAAGGAATTTTGTATAAAATTAAACAACTGTGTGGAAATATGTGCACAGTAGGTGAATGCATTGTTTCCGCCATATGCAGGACACAAAAGCCAACTTCCTGTTGTTTCTCGGCGGGACTCAGGACCACTATCCATGGTAGAGGGTTCGGCGGTCCGGTAAGTACTACGGCGGTGCGGAACGTGTGTAGTCTGTGTCACAGACTCCGAAAAATATTATCTAAATTAGTACTGCGCGAGAGATTCACGTTATCAGTCGTCATAGAGAATTGCATGCAAATGAAACTAATCTCAAAATATTCCGGAAACGAAGGGGTCTATTGGAGATTTTCCATTCACAGGAGTCCGTTACTATGTTTTGTTTTAAAATATGTACCGTTAATTGGTCTGAATATTATAGAAACCTAGCGAGAAAATGAACGTTTTTGTCGGTACTTCGGTGCTCGCAAACACGGACAAAAGTGAACACGCAATCGTACGGGCCGCATAACTTTTCCCACAATGCATTTCGGTATTATTCCAAGTCTGGAGAAATTTCAAACGCTGGTTCAATTTACGTTGTCAATTTTCGAAACAGGCTATAAGTACTTCCCGTACCGCCGTAGGTAAAGTACGTAATCCCTCTTTCTAAAATTGGAAAAAAAAAAAGGGGGCGTAAATTGAAACCAGGTTTGAAAATTCTCAAGAAGGGATATTTATACCGAAAATGCATTGTAGGAAAAAATGGAATTGCGACCGTAGCGATGCGTGTTTCACTTTTAGGTATATGCGAGCAACAGAAGTCCCCGACAAAAACGATTCAATTTTCTCGCTATAGGGTTCTATAGGTTCAGACCCAATTACGCATCATTTCAAAACAAAAACATAGTAGTAACGGACCCTCTGTGATGCAAAAACCTCCATAGAACCCATTTGTTTTTCGGAGATATTTGAGATTTAGTTTCATTATACACATTCGCTATATTTTAGAGACTGATAACGTTAATCTCTGGCGCAGATAAGTACCATTAGATAATATCTTTCGCGTCTGTGACACGGACTTCACCGTGGGAAATACTTACCGGACCGCCGCGTAGTGTAGAGGTTCAGTGGCTAGAGCGGGGACCCCACAAACAATCAAACACCATAATGGAAGACGTGTGTGAAAAAGGGGGCACAGGACAGACCTGGTATTATTGGACACATTTTGAATGCGGTTCATGGGGAAAGAAATGGCCACATGAAGTTCAATAGAAACTCGGGGGGGGGGGACACTCAAAATTTAGTTTGGGTATAGGGGACGTGATGCGCAAAGCGCCGAACTTGGGGCTTTTGATGGTGAAAAATAGGGTCTTTGAGAAATTATTTTTTAAAACCAATTTCATGGACTTGGCAACCTGAATTGGGCCAAAAAATTAGGGTTTATGGAGGAGGAATTGGCTAATTTCTCAAAATTTTACCAATGTAGCTACAATTCGTGATTTTGTGGCAAAGTAGGGGTCAAGCTTAAGAACTGGAGCATACATGAAAGGTATATGACCCGCAAAAGAGGTGCGAGTGGGGGTGGGAGGAGTAGAGTATGTCCTGACGCCGCCACATACAGTACTGTAACCGTTCGGTGTCCCCCGAATAGAAACCATCTTATGAATTTGTATCATTCCAGTAATATTTCTAAAGGTTAGTAAAATTTTAAAAGTTGATATATCTAAATCTCAGCGTTGTAGTCGAGTCCCTCTCAGCCGAGACAGCCCCAATGTGCTCAAGTACGGAGGCCGAGTCCTCAATGTCAGAGTCCGAGTCCTTGATAGAATAACATGTACCAAGTTTTAACTTACACTGTTAAAAATATTTCCGAAATTTACGGAAATTTATGCAGAGATTTCCATCATTTTTAGGGTAAATTACAGAAATTTCTGTCAGTTAACGGAACTTTGACGTTAATTTTACAGAAATTTGTCTCAATACGGAAAAAAAAAAAAAAAAAATGTGTTGTGTATTTTAACAGAATTTTTCCCGGTTAATTTAAAATTTACGGAACCAAAAAAAAAAATTCCGGAAATATTGCTGCCAGAAAGAAAGTTTGAAATAGTTCCGTAAAGTTAAACATTCTTTTATGTTTTTGTTTTTACTTTTAGTGTTTTAGAAACAGATTTCCGTAAATTTACGGAACATCTGTTTTCTTAAAATGTACGGACATTGTTACAGTTGTAGGATCAAGGTTGACATTACCCTCTGAGCATGGTAGCGAAAACCGTGTTAATAAAATTGAGGTAAATCCTTCAATTTCTTACAGTTTGGACCTGATGTAGCAGTTGTTGTGCTTCTAGTGGTGCAGTTCTCTCAGTGAAGAGACGGGGGACGTAATTTTAAAAACCGAAAAACAGCTTTTGTCATGAAAATGGTCGGTACAACAACAAAAATGAAAGGAATAAAATTACTAATCGAAGTGATTCAGTCAGTGCAGTATAGTCAGTTTGTGTTTATTTTTTTAATAGTATACCAATTGAAATGGTATTGGCACACGCTTATATTTAATACCTAGATGTATTGGTAGCTAATACCACTTGCCAATCCCAAACAAGTCAAAAGCTGATTTGGATCTCCAAAAAATTAATATATTTATGAGTACTTGATAACTATATTTTACTTCTTTAATAGTGCTATTACCTTGGAGCATTGGTATTGAGTGGACAAAAACTGGTATTAGCAAAAGGGGACAACATATAATTTTCAGCAAATTTTTAATTGAATTATGCATAACAAAAGTAGACTGATTTGTTGCAGTTTAAAGGAACAACCAAGGCAATGCTGTGTGACAATCCACCAGATGGGCACAGTCCAGCAGATCACATTGGTTCCCATGCACCCACTTTAATATTAAATTCACCATGATCTTTTATAAGCACTCTACGACATCTCTTTACATATTATGATCTTACCAAAATCCATCATGTCCAAAGGGTCCATTAGGCAGTCATCATTAGATTAAAAGGGAGCAATCATATAAAGTGTCGTTTGTCATGGGACCACTTCCTATAGTGGCATAAGCGGACGGAGGGGGGGGGGGGGGGGCTCCTGTCTATAGCTCTTTATAGCTCTATAGCTCCTAGGGACACTATGGCTAATTAAAGCAATAACAGGCACCTATGTTTTGAAACAAGACAGAGCAGAGCGCCACAAAATTTCGCTGATTATTATTTTGAGATTTTTGACAGTTGCGTTGGTAATTGGCTAGGTAACAATACCTGTTGAATGGAGTTTTTAGTAGTAGAGCTTCAAAATTCTCGAGGGTGGCGAAGAATGATTTGGTAATTAGAATAATTAACATCGCAAATGTCCTTCAATAAGAAATTAGCGCCATGTACGTGTCTACGCTAATCCTTAGTTGTTCCGTTCAGGTTCAGGCAGTCAAGTTTTGAGTCCATTCGTGACGGTGTACATGTATGTTTCTAGGAGCAGCTAGCAGACATTTTTGTAATTATACGTCTCGGTACATGGATTTATTTTGTTTTTGAGTTTGATTGATTTTTTAAAATGTTGACAAGCTGACAGGGACCTCTTAAACGTGATTCTTATGTCCGCAAATGGTGAGGGGGGGGGGGGGGGGGGGAGGGGGGGGGGGAGGAGGGCAAGACAAAGTTTGACAGGGGTCAAATTTTAAATTGACCAATTCATGTTGAAAATCATACAATGTAATTTGTCTAACCACACGGATTCAGAAAAAAGGTATAGTTTGTAGCTATACAGCCTGAAGTTTCAGAGTGATAGCCATATAAAAAACAGCCACAATCAATAAAAGGCGTCAATTTAGTTGTTTACTGGGTCTCAAATTTAATGTTGCTACGATTTGCGATAAAAATGGTTTTGCAAATTCTTGGTGGAGTTCAAAGGATTAAAAAAAATTTTTTATTTTTAGTATTATATTAAAGTAGGGGAATAGTTGGACGTCTAAAGCTGCATAACGAAAAGTAGGGGGAGGAGGAAACAAGGTCAAGCCCATGAATGCAATGGATGTTGAAACTTTCTAATGTGTAGGTTCAATGGAGAATGGAGCGCATAGACATTATATTAAAAAGCATACAGTTTAAAACACGCAAACACCATGTAAGTCAATTTTCAGCAAGTGTTCATAAATAAACCTCTAACACTTTTTGAATGTTTTAAATCACCATGTTCAATAGGCCTGCGCATTTTATGGGAGGGGGGAAGAGCGCCTTCAGCGCTCAATTTGGCAAAAAACTGCATGGGTATGCCACCAAATAAGCAAGTGGAACAAAAATAATTTTGGATTTTACGCTGGGGCACCCTGGCTTTCGCACTTTTCATTTTTTCTTCAAAGTTGGATCAGGGCGTTAAAGTCATCAATGAGCCTTGTGTTCAAAGTGATCTGAAACATGACTTTCTATAGTCAACTTATTGTATAAGGTTAGAGTACTTCTATGTTTTAGAAACTCTGATAAATAACGTCTGTAGCTCAATGCGCAAAATCCATTGCCTCTGATTAATCAGACCCCTTACAAACACCTTCCCAAATTTGGAAAACAAATTTGGATGGCTCACACTATCTGTATTATTGTAAAATCAGTAAAACGGAAGTGTTCATGGCAGTCTGTGGCAATTCCTGCCACGGAAAATTCAAGATGGTGACATCACTGCCAGAATTTACGGGAGATAGCAGTTTTGTGACACAATTCAAAGCGTTCAGACCGGGATTCAGGCATTGTAACTTCAGGCTTGTATAAGATATTGATCTGACACATGTGGAAGGTGGATTACCTGGGATTAGTACATATAAAATAGCAATGTCTGTGAGCTTTTCAAGTTTGATAAATGCTGACAGTAATGTAGTCTTCCTTGGTTGGGAAGGAAAGTTCTAATATAACTAAAATTGTTTATTGTTCCTTTTTTACAAAATGTTTAAAGACCGAATTTATTTTCAAATTGGTGGAGTGATTTCAGTAAGGGGTCCATTTCATTATGAATATTTTGTCCAATTCATTGTGTCCTTTAAGTCAGAATCATTAAAAAAAAAAAATCACATTAATCCTTGTTTATAAGATAAGCATATATTAAATCAACCTAAGATAATAATATCTGTGTTGGGATTGACTTTGGAACGGGAACCTGCAAGAACATCTAAAGATTGTGACTGAGCTTCAGGCCGATAACAAGTGCCTACCAGGATAGGTTTACTTTTTTTGGAAAGAGCAATTCAATCCAAGAGCCTTCAGTTATTCCATCTTTGGCTGATAGATCTTCCCTGGTAACAAAAGCGATATCATTTCGGATGTACTCACAGACACTCCCACCATGTCTATTTCGTATGACAGAATAACCTTCAATATTTATTTCAGAGTTCTTAACAGAGTCATGAAGCCAGGACTCACCAATGGTGAGATTGATTTTGCAAGTAAACGTATTTAAGACATTTCAGGTAAACGCATTTATAGCTACAGCGCCCGTGTTTTGGATACGAAGGATCACAAAAGTCTTTGCACTCTCTATGTAAAAATAATGTAAACATGAAAGTTAATTTGAAACAGGCGAATCGGGCCATATGTTTTCTTATTCGTGTTACCTTCCTTCAAAAATCTGTAAGAAATAAACGTACTTTCTCCGTCTCAATAGACATATTATACTTTTGCGTCTCTGAGTCCACTAACCATAAATAAGCTTAATTTAATTTGGCCAAATCACTGTACGAAGATTTATCGATTTTGAAGGAGGAGATTCTACTGCCAACTAATCGAAGCTGTCCAAAACTTTTCCTCTGGTGACACGATGGGTTGAATCTATAGTATATTCTAAAATACTCCTAACATTAGCTGAGATATAGCTTTTTAAGCGTTTTCCATAATCGTATGGTGGCCATTTTTGATTTATGCGCATTTAAAACAAAATTAAGGGTTGAAAATAATTGTTTTACATCCCTTGTTCTCCAAAACATGCAATAAGTACCTAAAATTGTGAGATACTCCTGCGGACTCGTTCATTAGACGCCCCAAAATCTCAGCGCGCGTGTATTGATTTGTCCCATTTTTCTCGCAACAAATAAATGCGCAGTTATTAACATATAATTCAACCATGATTCACAGTGGTCCATTCAGCTACAAAGAAACATTTTAGAATGTGGATAAATTAACTAAATTAAACTTCATGATATCTTATGATTGATACATCATGTATTTTAGCACAGGCTTAATTAAATATTATAGCAATCATATCATGTAATTTGAGGTAAATCTAAATTTGAAATACTTACTTGGCTTGACAGTGATATTTTTTCCAGCACAATATTCACCACTTTCTGCATACTTGTAAGCTTTTCCAGTAGGTTCACAAGTGTAGAGGTTTGTTCCCTTATGTTGATATCTTATTGTGAGTGTACTATTAGCATTAAAAAGATTTCCACTAGGTGTTATTGTAACATTGCCACTTGGTACTTCTACACCTCCAACCATCCAGTTGATGCCAAATTCTCCCATGGGCGTAAACCCGTTAACTTCGCATACAACTATATCGCCGTCTTTACATTCGCTGGCACATTCAACTAGTAGGGTTGCTTTCTTTGGTGCTGTATCCATAAAAAAAAATAAATTTAAGTATTAACACATAAGTGACCGGGGGGGGGGGTCCTAGGGACCCTCAAAATTTTTTTTTTTTTTTTTTTTTTTTTTTTTTTTTTTTTTTTTTTTTTTTTTTGTTTTCGTGCTGGCCGCTTTACGCGTGGGATTTTTTGCTCCGATTTTTTGTAATTGTCTGACTTTTAAATGCGCTTCTTTGCATGCCAAAAAATTAAAATCGGCCCAGCCGTTAATGAGAAATTCCCTCCGGAAAGTTGGGAGTGAAACCCTTTGGTCACTTAAGTGTTAACACTTAAGTGTTTATACTTTCAAATGTTAATATTTTCTTCACAAAGTGGCTCGAGTATAGCATTTTTTTGTTAGAAATGTGCCTCATTGGATTCGTAATCGATTCGGGAGGGAAGATATTTTAGTTCCAATATTTGGATGTAGCAAGCGTTTCTAGGTGGTGTTGATTTTGAATTTTAAGCCTAACACTCCACCCCTAGATACCACAAAATACCACATTCATTGGACTGCTAAACTGAATACCATCAAATACTAAAATACTACAGGGAAATTTCATGGTTTCTATGTAAACATATAAAGGTTTTCTCAGTTAATTTCGCACTTGTGTATTTGAGTTTAAAGGCACTATAAGTGATTTGCTAAATCAGCAAATCGAAAAAAATCATCAAAAATCAGATTTTTGCATGTATGTGACAAGTATAGGTATCCTAACATACCCTGCAAATGATAAGACTAGAAGCAACCTAATAAGGACAGGATCGGAGATTTTAGTAATTACTGTCCGAACGGACACTTACTACAACACGTAATTGAATGGAGAATCGTATCTTGGAACACTGCCGTTTTCTTCCTTTTCTGTCAATTCTACAGCTGGAAAAGGTAACTTATGAGAATTCTACAGACTTATCCTTCACTTTGAAGCTATTCCTGCAAATTTAACATATTTTTCAAATCACTGATAGTGTCTTTAATAAAAAGGAAAATTGGAAAACATTAAATATGGTTCTTTTGGTGATTGTTCTTAAGTGTGTGTGTGTGTGCGTGTGTGTATTTGTATGTGTGTGCGTGTGTGTCTGTGTGTCCAATGTATCTTCAAAATACGCTAATTTCTGCCCGTGTCCTGTTCTAGGTATTAGTCTTTTCGCCTGAAAAAAATGATTAATTTGTGTGTTAAATAAGGAAACACGCACACACGCACACACCCACACACACATTTAAGAACCATTACCAAAAGAACCATATTTAAAGCTGTTGAAACATTGGTAAAATTAACATATTTACGTAATTTTCAGGCGAAAGGACTAACACAAGACATGGGCAGGAATTAGCATGTTCTGAAAAAGACATTGCAGACAAAAAAATCAGAACCATCCCCAAGAGAATCTAATATCTAATATCAGTTACAGAATAATTAAACTGGTTTGGGCTTTCAGCGCTTCAGATTTTCATAATTCCAGTTGTCTGCTTTATCAAAATCAATTGCACAAGTGCGAAATTAACTGGGAACACCTATAGCAAGTTTGCTAGACGAACCACAAATATTCCGGGCAAATATCACAAAATTTGTGGTACTTTGGAGTGCTCGGGTTTTAATTTTTTTCGCGTAAGTGAATGAAACACAAAACAAAAATCAAGAACAAAGAAAATTGGCGGTATGCATATTTGGTTATGCTCCGGTTTGTTGTTCAAGATGTTATTGCGTGCACATACTTTTCTCTTCGTCTTCTTGATGTGAGTCTTATAAGAGAGAGAGTGTGGTCCAAGGTAATTCCTAGGTAGACAGGATTCTCAAGTGCTCCAGGGGTGTTCCAAACGAGGTTACTTAAAGCTGACGTTTGGCTTCACGGTTGCGTAAATGGAAAGCACACACCTGTGTCTTGGATGGATTTGCACGTAGGCGGTTTTCCTTATAATAAGGAGTGAGTTCATCCAAAGCTTTGGAGAGTCTATCTGCATCTTGTGAGCAAATTCCAAGATCGTCTGCATAGATAAAACTGCAGATTCCTGCACTCCTAGGTTAGTCGTTGGTATGGATGTTGAACAGGAGAGGTGCGAGCACGCTTTGGGGTAGTCCATTCTTGAGCCTACGCCATCGGCTCTTCTTCGGTCCTAGCTGAACAAAAACAAGTAGTCCTTTAATGAGCCCAGTCAAGCGGATGTCCTTCGTGAGTTCCAAAATCGTATGGAGTAAGAATTAGTGATTAACAGTGTCATATTCTGCTGAAAGATCGACGAACACGACTCCGATTATACTGGATTCCAGTTGATAGTGGAATAGCCTCTACTTTTTTGTAGGTGGAGGTATGAATTGAGGGGATTAGTATATAAAAACTTTAGTCCGTGTATTTGTGGTATGATGTGCGCTATAGCCATGATAGCCAACCCTGAGCGGTTGGGCCATTCAGAGTCCCAATCAATAGTCAAAGCATAAACCCTAGAATGTTCAAAGAAAGCGCAAACTAAATTAAAGAATAGTTTCAGTGAAAGCAGGTGAAAGCTGATTTTATGAATAGTAAAGATAAACGTTCTGCATTGTAACACACACACAGGTGACTGAAGCCTAAAATTTATGATATGTTGTTGGTAGGCAATGTTTAAAATCAATTCTGGGGTAGACACACTATGCATCACATAGTATAAAATACAAAGTATTGACTGGACGAACAACGTAACTTTATTTGTAGTTGGTCAGTTTCTTTCATTCCGATCTCTTTTGTATTGCGAGGAAGAAATCAACGAATTTCTGGGTATTCCCGTCCCCTATTTTGAGTAATGGACGAAGTCCAAACTCCGCCCATAACTCTACCATCAATTGGAATCTACTATACCAAACCCTTCTCGAAACCATCCTCGATGTGTTGCGTTAGATTGAGTACTTGGCTTGTTGTTCACAATTGCCTGCTTGTTCTGGTATGAGGTGTTCGTCTATCACAGGTTCGATACGGTTTCAAGAACAGGAGACGTTCAAAGAGCTTGTAGGTATAGCTGAGGAGTGATATTGGTCTATAGCTCTTGGGATAAGATGGATCTTTCCCGGGCTTTAAAGCCTTAGGAGTGCCATAACATGTGCTTTCCTCCAGATCTTTGGGAACCTGTGGGAATTAAGGCAGCAGTTGTAGAGTTCAAGAAACCACTTCCTTCTGGTACTATTAACATATCCCATTACAATTCAACGGAATACTTATAAATCAAAAGATCAGAGGTAGAGTTTTGAATTATTCATCTCTATGCCTAAAATTACTTGTTTATCCAGGAGGTACAACTCGTCCTTCGCGTAATTTCAAATTCTCATTGGAAGACTGAACGCATTCCACTCAATGGCATAATAATTATGAAGGAGATTTAAATCATCCGGTAGATAGTCTTTAGCATGTTTATTGAAGAATGACCTCATTCACTATTCTATTTTTGCACTTATGAAGGAGGTTAAACTATTCCGATTTTGATTTTTAATTCTTTGAGAAGACTTAACTCATTCCTATCATTATTACCCCGAACCTCCTTCTTGAGGGGGGGGGGGGGTCTTTATAACATTAACACTTAACTGCATAATGGGGGTCCTAGGGTCCTCTTTTGTTTTTCGGTCGGCGTTTTTTTAACGCTGCAATATATTTGGTTTATATTTTTTGCATTTGTCTAACTTTTAGGTGCGCTTGCATTGACGCGCACAAAATTCAAATCCATCGCGTCGTTTTTACGTTAATTGGCGTTAATTGACCAAGGAGCCCCCCTATACAACGGAAGTGCCCATGACAAAAATGAAAAACTTAATAGAGTTACTCTGATTCTGATTTTCATAATGCATACACCTAGTGACATAAAACAAAGTAAATAATGAAACAAAAATTCCTGGAAAGTATAGTAGGCCATTGGTGCCATAATATTTTATATACATGATATAGCGGTTTACTGCAGAAACCTATGGTAAATTATACAAGTAACCATAAAAATATAAAATGGCATGAGAAATTTATATTTGTGCTTAATATGGTAAATATAGTTCTTTCTTCACCAATTAAAGCAATCGGCAAAAGTCTAGGTGAATCAATGCCGTAGAAAATGCAGAAACCAAATAGTGTCTTTTTCGCACATTGCCGCCCATGGTCACTTAAGTGTTAAGTTCCCGTGAAAGCGCACATTTATTTAGAACACATTTAGTATTATCCTTTCAAATTCGGGCATCTTGAAAAGTGAAGTTGGCTTTTCCTTGTTGCAGGAGGGCTCTATTTCAATTTTCAGGTTCCTCAGAGAATATAATCGGTGTGGCAGGAGATATAGTCCTCCGGGCTTACAGTCCGGGAACAATTGTGAACAATAGGGTCATCGATTCAGCTGACTCTTCACGCAACATTAGTTTCACGCTTTATTCCGTTGTCTTCTATGGAGCCCGGACTATGATACCTGCCGGACTATGATTACTTTCACACCGGTGCTTATTATCCAGGTTTTACGGTATGTGGTCGTATGTGGCAGGAGATATGGTCCGCCGGTCTCACAGTCCGCCAACAATGGTGAACAATAGGGCACTCGATTCAGTTGACTCTTCACGCAACATTAGTTTCACGCTTTATTCCGTTGTCGTCTACGGAGCCCGGACTGTGGTTCCAGCCGGACCATATCTCCTTTCACACCGGTCGCCAAGTCGAATCTAATTGGCTGTCTTTTCAATTAACTTAGATGTCCGGTTTTTATTAATTATTTCCAAAAATATACGTTTTCGAAATAAATTACGAAAAGAAAGTTGTTGGGTATCTTTGGACCTAAGAAGTTTTTTACATGACAAAAGGAATGGGAAATTTTAAACCTCAAATCTATTGAAATCTGGGTATTTCACCCTCGTTTTGAAAATGAGCGAATAAAGGTTTGGTACCATTAGTAATAACGTTTTGTGGAAGGTTCCATTGACTCCTCTTTGTAGGTAGTAAAAGTTGTTGTCGGAGGATATGATTCACGATCAATATTGTCTGTCACTGGTATGAAATGAATAATGCCAACTTTGTTCAACAGGATCAAATCCGAACCATTGTTATTTGGACTGAATTTTTGCAATACAAACGAGATGATACCAAAGCTGTTACACGGCATTAACTTTAATGGACAGCATTACAGGAGAGCTGTATAATTCTTTTGTTCGTAACCAATTGAATAAAACATATAGGACCTCTATTAAAAGTATCGGTATTTCAACGATACATTTATATGCCTATACAATAATGTACGCGCAAACACCTGAAATCAAAGCAAGGTCCAAAAAATCAATTTGTTCGTAACATGCTTTTGAAGCACCCCTAATTCGTGAATGGTCTGACTCCAAAGTTCCAGAGTCAAAAGTCAATATTCACCTGGACCCAGTTTGTTGTCGATTGCCAATAAAAATCAGTGTAATTTGAATAAAAATCCAAAGAAGAAATTATGTTTTCAAGTTGGAACCCAATGATCTTGTTGGGTCCAATGATGAATAACTACTTTTCTTTCGTGAATTTTTTCAAAAGCGTATATTTTTTGGAAATAATTAATAAAAACCGGTTATCTAAGTTAATTGAACAGACAGTAAATATGATCTGTCAATATGCCAACGCATGATTTATCTAATGCCTAAGGACCCTAGCGCTGGCGCGCTACCTTGCTAGGTCCGTATCGGCGCGCTATGGTACTTCTAAAAGTGTATGTACTTCTAAAAGAGTTAGGTATTCCTGACCTTGACTATTTGATACCTTAGCAGTGAACTTTAAATTTTCATACTGAACCACAGCTTCAAATGCTAATTTGGAAATTAGTTAATAATTTTGCAAAACGACTGCAAAACGACTGGGGTCGGTATTACCGGATCATACATGATTCCTTTGCAAACGAATCTCTGCTTTGGTTTGTTTTCTTCCTTACCTGTTAATATGCAATTTTCCAAAATCAACGCCTGGTTTAAAATCACAGTTGCCGCCTGACACCAATATTTCGCATCGACATTCCAAGTTCCTGCAATAATTATTAATCCTAATCCATGGTCTGTTTTTATTTCTGTGGATTGGTATGATACAACCACAAGAGTGTTACAAAGACTGTTGTCTGTTGCAATACTGTGGCCCTCCTTTTTCAACCGACTCTCCAGATAACTGAAGCAAGGGTACCAGAACGAATGTAACAATTTATATCTGGCCTGTATTCCACGGTAACCCTTGTCTCCACCCTCACAGTCTGTGGTTGGTGATCGCGCAGGAAAATCACAAACATTTTAAAATGTTTTCTTGCTAGCATACATACATACAATACATCCAATACATATATAAACATACATACTCCATACATACATTAACCCATACATACTACATACATACTACTTACAATCAGCATATCATACATCATACATACATACATACCACATACACACATACACATACATACAGTACATACAGTACATACACACATACATAATAACCATCCTCCATACAATTTCAAATCTTTTATTCAATGGATGATCATACATGAGCCACCGAAGCGGGCCAACAACATTCTTGAATAATTAATGAACAACATTATATTCCATTAAACGGAACGGATCGAGCAAGCTGAAAAAATTAATTTTCTCTGGTGAGTTTGTGTCTGATTCCATATTAGATTTGTGCTCATTACGCTAACGAGCAATACTTGCAACATCTTATTAGCACGCACGTTGGGAGACAATGATTTTCAATCCCCGACGAATCGTCATACCTCATACATACATACATACATACAGACAACAGACTACAATACATACTACATACACAATACATCATTGGTTGCTACACCGCTGTTCCTTAGTTAACTGTATCTTTGAGAACGATACATCGGGCCTTGCTGCGTCCTTTTCGTACCAACGTTGGTGAGTGATCTTTTCCATTCCTAAACTCATGTTGGGGCCATATCAATGACTCACACATAAGAACAAACATTATCACATTATAATTACGACTAAATTTCCTGCAATAGGCCTATGATGGTATTGGTTCGTAACACAGCTTCCACTACCAAAAAAGTGTCGAGTAATTATGATCACTCTTTTTGCAGTACACAATAGTAAAGTTACATGTCACACCATAGCCTATAAGTATTATCCGTTCCGCTACCCTCTGCTCCATAGCTTCTAACTCTTACCGCTTTTTTATCACTTTCTGGCCCATCTTATCGCAAAATCTTTCCTTTTTGTCCCCATCAACCCCTGCGGTGTGTTGCTACGACGCTCTTCCCTTAGTTACGGTATCATATTGAAACGATTTACCCCGTCGTACATCACTACGCCATCTGGCCTTCGTTCCTTTTCGTACCATGGTGAGTGATCATTTCCATCCCTAAACTCATGGTTTGGGCCATATCATGACTCACATAATAATCAACCTTCTCACTTATATAACGCCTAACTTACTGTCAATAGCCTATGATTGTATATGTGTTCTGTCAACGCAACTCCTAAATACCAAAAAGCGTTGCGAGTAATTTGATCCCTCTTTTTGCAGTACAAAGAACAATAGTAACATACCCTTAAATCGTTTACATAATAAGTTTTGGGCTGATTCCTAGTGAGTTAACTTATTATTATTATAATTATTGCAATTATTATGTTTGTTGTGATCATTTGTACTATTATTATTATTATTGTATTCGCTTTCGCTTATTCTATCTTGTACAGCCACTGACGAAGCCCGGAGGGTACGGCGATAGCTATGGCACAATAAAGAACCTGATACTATTGCAACGTCTCACGTCCTATTCCAATTTCTTACATTTATATATATATGTTGACAGTTCATGTCTTTACGAATGGGGCAACAGTGGTGTATAAGTAGAACCACCCAATATGGGTGCCGGATGTTGATGCCGATTTGAATTCACTTTTGCTGTTATAATGGCATGTCTTATCCCCACACCCGGCGGCAGTAAACAAAACTGTCTAGCCGAGAACGGGCTTCTTTTGGAATTGAAAGGAGGCTCGCAATCTGGTTGGAGGATTGCGGTATAATTATTTCCGCGAGAGATTTTGAACTTCAGTTTGATTTGTAAATTCAATGAGATCATATTAAGGGGGTTGAATTTAATCTTAACTGAAATCGACAATGATGGGACAATTACTTTTACTTATGGTGAAATTCATGAGCAGAACTATTACTCTATATGAACTGAGTTTCTCTACCAAATCTCCTACTTTATGGCATGAAAAGCAATTATATTTGACCGCTCGGATTCACTTTTCCTTACAAATGGACTTATCCTTATAACAACCCTCATCAAGCCACACACACTACATGATGTGATGCTTACCTTTTGAAAGTTGGAAGAAAATAAACAGGTGTATGATATGAAAATGTCCTCGAAAATCCATTATCAGAAGTCTGTTTGCAATCTGAAAAAAATATTAAAATGTTATTTGCGGTTTTTGGGCAGCTCTGTTGTCTAGTAACACTTCTTTTTAGCTACTACAGCACTAACGATTCTCTTAGCTACTTCCAATAGCAGGCGAGTACCCAGGTGTGTCGTGACATTGGAATTAGCACACATCTCCCGGTTAATTTTGATCCGGTGGCTATTTTAACTCTAATAGCTAATTTTGAGATATAGGCAGCACTGCCGGGCCCGCCTGATTGCGTAAAGCAATTCGGTGTAGCGCCATTACTTGGTAGGTCCTGTATATCTTGGAATTAAACAAAATTGACCACTCAACGGACATGCTTGCTTTGAATTTTAGGTATGCTCGCAATCTGATTGGAGGATTGCGGTATAATAATGTCCGCGGGAGATTTTGAAAGTCAGTTTGATTTTGAAATTCATTGAGAACGAATCATAATAGCAAGGGTGCTGTAATTTTTATCGATCATAACTCTGAACTGGAATGAACAATGATGGGACGATTACTTTTACTTATGACGAAATGCATGCATTAAATGGACAGAAATTTATAGTGTGTGTGAACTGAGTCCCTCTACCAAATGTCTTACTTTCTGGCAGGAAAATCATTGTTCTGAGAGCTCGGAAAAAGTCTATTCCTCAACAAGGGGGGTTGGCTTTGGGGCTCAAGCCCAGGGGTTTTCGAGGGAAAACGTGAAAAATCAGCCTATTTTTGGACACATTTCAGCCGCTCACCCCCCCCCCCCCCGGGGTCGACGGTGGCTAGCGTGTGAGTGGAAATATATTAATTTCTAACATGCCATTGACACCTGGAACATTGGTATACTGTGACTCGCCCGGTGACTCGTGATATTGCACATTTCGAAACGTGTGGAATTTCTGCGAACCGACCGTGTAAACTTCACTAGTGCTGTGTGAAGGGCGATCTGTCTAGGAAATTGTAGCGACCGATGTGTAAGCGCTGTCTTGCATGGATTGAACTCGTTCGCAGACTGAAATTTCATATTGGGATAAAACTTTCGCGGGAAGTTTCCACAGCTGCATCAAGTCTTTCAATAGGATTTGCATGGCCAAGCAAGAGGGAGAGGTAAAGCCCCAAAAAGCCTTTTAAAACGTTTCAGGTTAATACAGCAAGCCACAGAAGGTGTGAGAGTTGTTCTTGGTCAATTTGAGGGTGCTCTTTTCAAATCTTCTATGTGTATTTTCATAAATTGGTGGAAAGTCCTCAAAGTTGCTAGTTAAGTGTAATAGAATATTATGTGACTTTTTATGGATATGCTATTAGTTTCAGTCGTACCTATAGTACAATAGAGAAGTTCATAAGTTCATTCATAGTTGGTTATGTAATTATTCAGAGGTGAGGGAAATTCCTGAAGGGGTGTATTAAAGGGGTATTCCACGATTTCAAGGAATAAATCTGATGGTAACATAATTCATATTATACGTACTTATTCATAAATTCCAAACAATGCGACACAACACGACACAATTAACACAGCACAATGTTCATTTTAAAAGGACATTAAGCATATTTACGGAATGGAGTGCAAAGAACATTTTAGTAATTTGAATACACAACAATTGTCATGACTACATAAAACTTACATCTATTCAGTATGCAGGACTGAAATGGTATCCTATCGCTACAAGCTGATGCAAACGTTCTGACGTTTCCATCAAATGAAGATGTGAAATATCTAACACTTAAGAATTAAAGGGGCAATATTCATTTTAAAATTACTCTTATTTAATACCTTTATAATACAACCAGGGGCGTACACAGTATTTATTTTTTGAGGAGGTGCGGGACTTCGAAAAATGCTCTTATTGTGTGAAAGTGGACATAACCCCCTAAAATTGTCCTTTTTCAACACTAAAATGTGGATTCCTAGTTTGATCAAAATAGTGGACCTTTTTATGGAATTTGTGGAGGTGCGACAGCAACCACCGCACCGGCCTGCACTAAAATTCTCCAAAGTACACTGTTAAAAATGTTCTTAAAAAACGTCGTTTTGACTGTCAGTCGGGACTTTAAACGTGCAAATAACTATAAAAAGGGACTCGAAACGTGCAAATAACGGTAAAAAACGTCGCTTTATCTGTTGTGACTCCCAGCTGCCAGTCAAAACGCAGTTATTTTAATGCACATTTTTAACAGTGTACTTCGCTATAAAATATTCTGAACTGACTTGTTTTATTAGGTTGGCAATCCCAAACGACTTGAAGGAATAATAAAGGTACAAAACCAAGCAGTAGCAACGTTATCTGTTGCGGAGGTGGTGGGGATTCCTCAAAATATTCCTTACCCTTCAGTTACTAAACTAAAAACAAGTTTGAAAATATAATTCCAACTGCCAATTGGCATGATTAAGAGCAACATGCTGCATTGTCATTCCACCTTTGCAATAAAATTGACGATATCATAAAGAATGGAGCAATTGAAATAGACAATTGCTTTGTTTAGAAATGTTCAAGAAGAGGTTTTGTTCTGTCAGAAACCTTATTTTCACAGAATACCGCCTATTTGTTGAGGGCACATGTGGTCCAGTGGATACAACGACCGTCTCATGATCCAAAGGTCTTGGGTTCGACTCCCGCTGTGGCCAATGTGTTGTGCACTTGGACAAGGCACTTTACCTCGCTTGCCTCTCTTCACCCAGGTGCTAAATGGGGAGCTGTTAGGAATATTGTCCATTGAGCGCCGTCCAATGGTATATGCCTTGGGCATTTGTAAGGCAGCTGACATATTCTAGTAGCAGCGGAATAAATGTAAAGCGCTTTTATACATTGTGAAAGGCGCTACATAAATGTCGACATTTATTTGTTACATGGCAAAATTACTAAAACTCCTTTTACATCTACTGTCCATTCAATTAGCTTAGACCCTCGGGTTTTAATTAATATTAGAGAAGGTATTGGTGTCGGGAAAAATTGTTAAAGAAAAGTTGGTATTCATTAAATTACCCAACTAGATTTTGAAGGTGCATGCTGAAAAATATTTCTTCACACTCAATTCTATTCAATTTCTCCGATTTTTGGCCATCAATCGGCAATGAATCGGAACAGGTTGAATATTCGTAATGAACACAATTTTTTCAGGAATGTTCCATTTATAAGATAGGTGTGTAAAACGTTGGTGTATCCTTGGTGTAAGACTTGGATGAAAGAAAAATCAATTAAGCCCATACGGAATAAAGCCCATAAACACCACTAAACTCTATACATGTCTATATTGATTATTTCGTGCAGAAATTACATGAAGGAGTAACCACAACGT